>PVKP010043863.1:0-17084 GCA_004027715.1 Plecturocebus donacophilus
AAAAAAAACACAAGCTCCCAAGTAGTAAAAATGAACATTTCATTTTCCCTGACTCATTACTTAGCTAAAAATCAACTGCCTGTGATATATGACACTTCTACTATTATGTAAAAATATAACCAAAAAGTTGAAACAACTTCCATAACACTTATTTTACTTTTTTTTTTTTGAGACAGGATTTCACTCTGTTGCCCAGACTGGAGTGCAGTGGCATGATCTTGGCTCATTGCAATCTCCGCCTCCTGGGTTCAGGTGATTCTTCTGCCTCAGCATCCTAAGTAGCTGGGATTACAGGTGCTCACCATCATACCTGGCTAACTTTTTTTGTATTTTTAGTAGAGACAGAGTTTTGCTATGTTGGCCAGGCTGGTCTCAAACTCCTGACCTCAGTTGATCTGCCTGCCCCAGCCTCCCAGAGTGGTGGAATTACAGGCGTGAGCCATTGCACCAGGTCACTTATTTTACTTATTATTACTCAAGTCTTACACTCCATTTCTATGCCCACGTCTCAATTTATGTTCCTCAATTATTTTACCTCCAAATAAAGTAAAATTATTTACATCACCTGCAGATACAAAACTAACAGTAACAAACAGGTACCTCTTCCCACCTACTTTAGGGAATTCATACCAAGCCTTGTACTTTGGTTGCATGCAAATTTAGTGTAAAGAAAAGGTCAAGGCCTATTGGGCTTGAAAGAGTTAAGGTAGCTTCCAAAGTTGAATCCTAGCGATGCTTAGAGAAACTCCTGAAAACGGTTATAGATATGTATTCACACACAAACACCTGTGTGTTCATATGCACACATACATGAGCCCACACACCCAGAGTACTTTCCTAAGGATGGAACTTGGAGTAATTACAGAAAAGAGAAAAGCCGCTTAGGCCGCAGAGTCTAACAACATGAAGAAGCCTACAGATTTGGGGAGCCTGGAGAGACTTAAGTCATAGAACAGCATTTAAATATATTTGTCTGCTTACAATTTCCATTGCAAATGTGATTAGTTTGCTTGAATAAATAGGAATATGATGTGTTGGCCATGTTTTCCTCTTGAGGGTTATCACGGAGTTTTGATTAAGGACAAATGTTTGAAATGTTAGGTATATTTAAGTTCACTGCACTTAAAATGAGCTAAGAAGTTGTATAGGCTTGATTAGAGGGCTGCCTTCGTGAACTTAAATTAAAAGCAATAAATTCCAAATGATTCAAGTGATTGGGACTAAATATGGTATTCTGCCAGAGAAGCTAAAATGCAGTCCAAAGAGACTGAAATGGTGTCCAGGTTTCAAGAAATGGTGAAAGAGGAAAGGTCAAGTGTTGGAGTTGCCGTTCCTCTGGATTAGAGAATGATTCACATTACACAGAATCCCTTTCAAGTGCAACTTCACAGGAGTGACAGGCTCCCAGGACAATCTGTTGCATCATTTCCAAAAAGAAGCCTCTCAAATGCTCTGAGGCGGGTATCTAAGTGTTGTCAGATGGGGAGAGGGACGGGGAAGATGGGAATGATGGGAGAGCGGGGAGGGAGAGAGTCCCTGGACTTTTTATTCACAAAGGCGCAGGCCAAGTTTCCCAGTTTCCAAAACGGAAGTCAAAGTGACTTCCCCACCCGCGGGAGGGCGGAGCCGTTGAAACGTAATAGGATAAGGCTTCAGCCCGGGCTGTGGCCCCGGTGAGGAGAAGCCCAGGTCAACAACCACGGGGGTCAGAAACAGGAGCTTGCTGGGGAGGTCGAGAGGACCGCCAGAGCTTCCCTGCCCGGGGTGCACCAGGCCCCAATCGCGCTCACTCCTCCTCGCCCGCCCTGGTTCAGCCCCATCAGGCACTAACAACTCCCCTCCCGGGCCAAGTGGGAGTGTCCGGCCCGCAAAGTTTCCAATCCGAGGTCTGGCCTCGGTCTCCGCAGCGGCCGCCTGTGCTGCCCAGGAGGAGTGGTCCCCTCCCTTCCATAGCTGCAAGGTGGATCGGCTGCCCGGCACCCTATTTTGCTCCCCATGTGGCACCAACCCAGGCACGTGAGCGCCCGAGCCTCTCGAGCCCCCAGGTTGATCCGGCCGGCGCGCTCCCCTCGGCCTCGCGCCCGCGCTTACCTTGGCGGCCGCCATGCTTCGCCCCGGGTGCGTTCGGCCGCGGGACCCACTTACTGGCTGGCTGGCGCTCGGGGCCGAGGCGGCTCACTTCCAGTCCCGGCGGCGGCGGGGCGGCGACACGGCCCGGCAGCGTGCGCGCCTGGCCTGCCTCCCCACGCCCTCCCGCCGGCGCGGGTCATGCGGGCGCCGCCAGCCCATTGGCTGGGCCCAGCCTTGGCCGCCCGGGTGCGCGTGATCTAACGGCCTCTGCCCTGAGGCCGGGGAGGGCCCAGGGCCTGGGGCAGTGGCGGGACAGGGACACGTGACCCCACTGCGCTGTCCAGCAGCGGCGGCCTCTGCGGCGTGGGCCAAGGTACCTTGACCGCGTGCAAGCCTGTCAACTGAGGGCAGGTGGCCCCACCAGGGAAGCTGCTGGCTTCTGCTGATACCAGAGGCTACTGGGCCCTCAGGCCGATGGGAGGGGCAAGTAACGATAGACGGTGCACATACATTCTGGAGAAGTTGAGAACTCCACTAGGACACCTGCTTAACCGGGTGTTTTGTTTTGTTTTTATTTTCCCCCTGTGTGTTCCCTTTGAAGGGGCTCCACTTTACACTGGATCCAAAAAGCCTTTGATCCAAAAGCATTGACTTAGAATAAGAGATTGCAAATATTGCTGGCAGGTCTACTTTTAGATCAAAATCGGTAAACTCTAAGAACCCAAGTGAATGTAGTGCAGAACAGATATTTATGGGACTACTTCATTTCAGCCCTACCTGTTAAAACAGTACAGGTCAACAACCTGACCAGCATGAAGAAACCCTGTGTCACTAAAAATACAAAATTAGCCAGGCAGGGTGGAGCATGCCTGTAATCCCAGCTACTCAGCAGGCTGAGGTAGGAGAATCACTTGAGCTCGGGAGGCGGAGGTTAAGGTGAGCCGAGATGGCGCCATTGCACTCCAGCGTGGGCAGCAAGAGTGAAACTCTGTCTTAAAAAAAAAATGTACAGGTAAAAAGGGCTGGGATCAAAAGACAAAAGACTTCCCCCCAAATAGGCCCTACTAAAAATAAACCAGAATTTTAATTGAAAATTTGCTTATATGACCTTCAGGCCTTATCCCTCTTCATCAGGATTTCATTCATTTGTCCTTGTAATCAAAATTTATAAGACAGTGGTGATCAGGGAAAAGGACTTTCAATGTATGGTAGGTTGTGGATGTAATATGTCAGCAAAAAGCACTTATTACTAATCAGCTTAATTCATTAACATTGATTGCCTGCCTACTATGTGCTAGGCACTGTGCTTGCTGTTGGAAACCCCAAAATGACTTAAGAGCTGGTCCCAACTCTAAAAGAGCTTCAGCGCTATTGGGAAAGAGTCACGTAAATGTTTACTTCAGTATAACCCGTTAAGGCAACATATTGTTTCCAGGGCACGATGAGAATACTGAGTACCGGGGAAGCCTCCTAGAGGTGATGCCTGAGCTGAGTGCAGGAAAGCGGCTGTGTCCAGTGGGGAGGAAAAGGACACAATATTCCATCCTGAGAAAATGAGGAGAGGCAGGAGGCTCAGGAATTGCTGAGGAACCGCAAGTGGTCAGTCATGAAAGGTGTATTAGTTCTCACACTGCTATGAAGAAATACCTGAGACTAGGTAATTTATAAAGAAAAAGATTTAATTGACTAACAGTTTCACATTGCTTGGGTGGCCTCAGGAAATTTACAATCATGGTGGAAGGCACCTCTTCACAGGGCTGCAGCGAGAATGAGTGCCAAGCAAAGGGGGAAAAGCCCCTTATAAAACCATCAGACCTCCTAAGAACTCACTATCACAAGAACAGCATGGGGGTAACCATCCCCATAATTCAGTTTTCTCTCACCAGGTCCTGCCCATGACACGTGGGGATTATGGGAACTACAATTTAAGATGAGATTTGGGTGGTGACACAGCCAAATCATATCAAAAGGTAACTTGAGCTTGAGCTATGGGACTGATGGAAGGAGTCTGGGCCAGCAGGTAGGGGCTATGTCATGGTGGGTCTTAGGTGCCTTGCTGAAGGCTGTGTAACTTAATGGAAGCGTTTTAAGTCAGGAAGCAGCATGGCTAGGTTTTCAATATAGAAAGATCTCTCTAAGGTCTGAATGTGTGCCCCAAAATTGATGTGTTGGAAACAAGTTCTAATGTATCAGTGTCGGAAGGTTGGATTCTTGGGGAGGTATTTTCGTCACAAGGGCTCTGCCCTCATGAATGGATTGATGCTGCCATAAAAAGAGATTTAGGGAGTGGGTTTACTCTCTCTTGCTCTTCTGCTCTTTTGCCATATAAGGACATAGCATTCCTCACCTGTGAAGGACACAGCATTCAAAGAGCCATCTTGAAAGCAGAGAGACCAGGACATAACCTGCCAGCACCTTGATCTTGGACTTCCTAGCCTTCAGAACTGTGAGAAATACATTTCTGTTCTGTTATTTTATTCTCAGGAATTCCCTTACAGCAACACAAAATGGGCTAAAACACTCTGCTTGCTGTATGGAGGATGCGTCCCAACTGAACTACCGGGATATACAGATGAGACAGGCTGGGGATGGACTAAGACTAGAGGAAGACATAGAAGGTAAAATTAGTGGGCCATCATGACTGCTTATATGTGGGGTTGGGAGGGAATAAGGGAGTTGTCCCATATTGCACATAGACTTGTGGTATGGGTGTCTGGAGAAACACTTGAGATAGGTAACACTAGAGGAATGTTTTGAGATGTGTGTGTCTCTCTGTAAGGAGCGTGTATGTGCAATATACAAATTATGCTCTAGAAGCCAAAGAAAGAAGCATTACAGAAAGAAGCAACTAGTTAATCTACTCTAAAGAGGTTGGACAAACCCCAGAAGACTTGAACATGTTCATAGACAGAGAAGAAAGATCAGCAAAAAGTAAAAAAATAAAGACAAAACAAAACCAGCAGAATTGTTAGAGAAAACTATGACAAGGGGACAAGTCTAAACCTCCTGTGGAGGATGGCCCCAGCTGCCACAAGGGGAGTTAAAAAGTGCCGAGAAAATACAACCTTGTGTAAAGAACAAAATCACATCATGTACCACATATTTATTTTTAAGGGCATCATGAAAGCTCTTCTTTTGTAATATAAATGAACCACAAAATTTTAATGTAGTAAAATATACATAAAATGTACCATCTCGACCATTTTTAAATGTACCATTTAGTAGTGAGTTACATTCACATTGTAGAGCCAATCTCCAGAACTCTTTTCATCTTGCAAAACTGAAACTCTGCACTCATTAAATAACCACTCCTTTTTCTCCATCTCCCAAGCCCCCAACAACCACCATTCTACTTTTTGCTCCTATAAATCTGACTACCTTAGGTACCTAATAAATGGAATCATATGGTGTTTTTCTTTTTGTAGCATAATGTCCTCAAGGTTCATACATGTTATAGTGTGTGTCAGAATTTTCCTCCTCTTTAAGGTTGAATAATATTCCATTAACTTTTTTTGACAGAAAAAGAATCAGGAGCCCATTGTATTTTTTCTTAAAATTTTTGAAAATTCAGAAAATTATAGTAATGGCCAAAAAAATCACTGATAATCCTATCAACAGAGTTAGCCATTATCAACATTCTACTGTATTTTTTTCATGTCTTGCTGTGTTTATGTATATATATTGAGACATATTTATTTTACTTTATATTTTGTTTTTGTATTTCTTGAGCCAGGGTCTCACTCTATTATACAGGCTGGAGTGCAATGGCATAATCTCAGCTCATTACAACCTCCTACTCTTGGGCTCAAGGGATCCTCTCACCTCAGCCTCCCAAGTAGCTGGAACCACAGGCTACTTGGGAGGCTGAGGTGAGAGGATCCCTTTATACTGACTGCCACACCCATCTAAATTTACATTTTTTGGTAGAGATGGGGTTTTGCCATGTTGCCCAGGCTGGTTGCAGAGTCCTGTGTTCAAGCAATCCTCCTGCCTCAGCTTCCTAAAATGCTGGGACTACAAGCATGAGTCACCGTGCCTGGTCTATTTTATTTTATTACTTGTTTTAAAGACTCTTTTCCAGGTTGGAGTGCACTAGTGTGATCTCAGCTCACTGCAGCCTTGACCCCTGGGGCTCAATCAGTCCTCCCATTTCAGTTGCCCAAGTAGCTGGGACCACAGGCACACACCACCATGCCCAGCTAAGTTTTGTATCTTTTGGTAGAAATGGGGTTTCGCCAGGCTGCCCAGCCTCATCTTGAACTACTGCACTCAAACGATCCACCCACCTTGGCCTCCCAAAGTGCCGAAATAATAGGCATGAACCACCCACCTGACCATATTTTTGCATTTAAAACAATGATTTATACTCTGTGTTAGTTTCCTGTGGCTGCCATAACAAATTACCACAAACTTGAGAGCTTAAAACAATAGAAATTTGTTCTCTTACCATTATGAAGGCCAGATGTCTGCAGTGAGTCTTGTGGAGCTAAAATCAAGGTGTCAGCAGAACTGTGCTCTCTCAGAGGCTTTACAGGAGAATGTTTCTTTGTCTTATGTTAGGGCTCTTGACATCTTCCTTCACCTTCAAAGCCGGTGGGCATAGCATCATATCTCTGACTCTGCTTTTATCACACGGCCTCTTCTCTTTTTCTTTTTTTTTTTGAGAAAGAGTAGTCTTACTCTGTCACCCAGGGTGGAGTGCTATGGCATGATCTCCACTCACTGCAACCTCCACCTCCCAGGTTGAAGCAATTCTTCTGACTACAGGCGTGAGCCACTGCACCCAGCCTCTACCTCCTTTTTATAAGGACATATGTAATTGCATTTAGATCCCACTTAGATAATCCAAAGTGCTCTCTCCACCTCCAGATCCTTAATTTAATTACATCAGCCAAGTCTGTGTCACATACAGTACCATTCAAAATCTCTAGGGATTAGGATGAAGATATGGACATATTTAGGGGGGCTATCATTCAGTCTACCAAACCTACTTCACTATGGATATATATTGTAAAAGTGTATTTCAATTTACATTTGGAGTCATACTCAGTTGATTAAGCTCCCCTCTTCATTCTAGAATTTCCCAAAATATGAAATTTAAAAAATGTTAAACTGTCATGAACCTAGAAATAAAGAAGTCAAAGCTGCACCGTGGCTTCTATTTCACTTGTAAATAATAGCATGATGTGAAACATCATCTAAGAAGATAAAGTATGAACTGGCTGCGCATCTTCCATTTTGTTTTATCCTGACAGCTTTACATGCCATCCTGAATTTTCACTGAAAAGGCCCTGTTATGGATTGAATTGTGTCACTCAAAAGTCTTAACCCCTCAGTACCTCTGTGTTAGTTTGTTCTCATGCTGCTAATAAAGACATACCCAAGACTGTGTAATTTATAAAGGAAAGAGGTTCAATTGACTCACAATTCAGCATGGCTGGGGAGGCCTCAGGAAACTTACAATCACGGCAGAAGGGGAAGCAAAAATGTCCTTCATGTGGCAGCAGGAAGGAGAAGTGCTGAGCAAAGGGGGAAAAGCCCCTTATAAAACCATCAGCTCCCATAAGAACTCACTCATTATCATGAGAATAGCAGCATGAGTGTAACTGCCCCCCATGATTCCATTACCTCCCAGTGGGTCCTTCCTACAACATGTGGGGATTATGGGAACTACAATTCAAAATGAGATTTGGGTGGGGACATAGCCAAACCATACCAGTGAGGTTTCAGGACACATCTTTCCCTGAAAATGTTATCGTTGTCTGTAGCAAACCTTAGAGAAATATTAGTTCTTTGAATAGAATATTTGGTACCTGGTACCTTTAACCACAGTCCTATATGAGCTCAGTAAAGTAAAACTGACTCTTCAGGGAAATGACATCAAAAGCCTTTAAAGAGGTCAAATCCAGTGTCTTTGGTCCAACTGTGACCTTATTTGGAAGTGAAAGTTGTAATTAGCTGATTTCGTACTATAGCAGGTGGGTCCTTAATCCAATATGAACTACTGTTCTTGTAAGAAGATACAGAGATACACTGGGAGAGTCTCATGTGTTAACAAAGGCAGGGATTACAGGGATGCAGCTGCAAGCCAAGGAATGCCAGGGATCAACAACCCCCACCCCCTCACCTCCCGCCCGAGAAGTTAGCAGGAGGCAAGAAAGGATGCTACCCAGAGTCTCAGAGGTATTGTGGTCCTGCTGACAACTCAGTTTGTGATTTCTATCCTCCAAAACTGTTAGAGATTAAATTTCTGTTGTGTGAGGGCACCCAGTTAGTGGGACTTTGTTACAACAGCCCTGGGAAGCTAGTACAGGCCCCAAAGACACCTGTGTTTTACAGCACCATGTGCCAACCTTGTCAGCTGGGAAAGCCGCCAACTCAAATCATGGGGAATGCTATATGCTAACAAGGCACACAGCTTGAGCATAAGCCCAAGCCATGTCAGTTCAGAACAGTGACTCACATGGCCTGCTCTAAGCTTTCACCTTTTCCAGAATACCTGTGCCTTGTAGATGCCCTTTGACCATACTCTTACACTATCTGATTCTCTTCAACTCCATTTGAAACAAACAAGAAAACAAAGGCACCTTTACTACTACCAGCGTGCTCCCCAGATTAGATTGCTAGGAAGGGTATCCAGCAACAATGCTTGCCAAGCACATCATTGACAGGAAATTTTAGACAACTAACTACGGATTGCAATAATGATTCTTTATGTGGATAGCAGTTGGCAAAGGTAATGCCAGGGCTGGTAAAGGACACGATATGACAGAGTGAAAGGAGCACCGTATGCATAAGAACCTCCCAAATTCTGACCTTACAACTGAGACTCTGAAACTGAAGGATACAGAGGGGCCCTCTGTTGCATTCATTTGGGTTTGGAATCCTGCCACGTGTAAGATCACACAGGACATGCCTTCCCTAAGAGTAGGCTAAAGGTAGATCCAAAATGAATATGACCTAGCTTCTTAGTAGATCCAAAGGAGAGAGTTGTGTCAACATTTCAGAGTTAAGAGGAAAGGAAGGGGAGGTAGGAAGTGAGTTAGGATGAGGAAACATAAGACACCTTGGGAAAGTGTAACTGAAAACAAATCCCCAAAGCTTTGAGATAAAATGCTCTGAGAGCAAAGGCTTAAACAGGTAGTTCCTCAGAGCAGAGTAGAACAGAGCTATGTTGCTTTCTGGAAGCTCAAGAAGAGAATCACTTTCTCTTTCCTTTTCAGCTTCCAGAGTCCATCTACATTCCTTAGTTCTTCACCCTTTCTTCATCTTCAAAGCCAGCAACAGAGGGGCTAGTTCTCATACCACATCACTCTGATCTCATTTTCTGCCTTCCTCTTCCACATCTGAGGATCCTCGTGATTGCACTGGGCTCACCCTGATAATCCAGGATAGCCTCCCCATGTTAGAGTCGGTTGGTTAGGTTATTAGTTGCTAGAGCTGCCAAAATAAAATTCCAGAGACCAGATGGCTTAAACAACAAAAAATTCAGTCTCACATTTCTGGAGGCTAGAGTCTGAGGTCAAGTGTCAGCAGGGTTGCTTCCTCCTGAGGCCTCTCGTCTTGGCTTGCAGATGGCCAGCTTCTTCCTGTGTCTTCCCTCTGTGCATGTCTGTGTCCTAGTCTTTGCATGTAAGGACATGAGTCATATTGGATTAGGATCCCTCTCAATGACCTCATTTTAACTTAATTACCTCTGTGAAAACCCTGTCTCCAAATAACAGTTACCTTTCAAGGTACCGAGGGGTTAGAACTTCAACATAGAAATTTTAGGAGGACACAAGTCAACCCATAACAATTAGTAGCTTTGAATCTATCTGCTATCTTAATTCTCATTTGCCTTGTAGTATAACATATTCATAGGGTTCAGGGATTGGGACATGGACATGTTTGGGAAGCCATTATTTTGCCTAACACACCTTGTCCTGAAAATGTTACCATTGTCTGTAGCAAACCTTAGAGAAATATTAGTTTTTTGAATAGAATATTTGGTACCTTTAACCACAGTCCTATATGAGCTCAGTAAAGTAAAATTGACTCCTCAGGGGAATTAAATCGAAAGCTTTTTTAAAGAGGTCAAATCCAGTTTCTTTGGCCCAGAAGCAGAATCCCTCTTGATCTTGCACCAAGCCCAAGTCTGTGTTTATGAATCTGGCTAAGGTCCCTGGGCCCAGCAATACCACTCAAGTCAGTGACAAATCAAGCTTAGGCCACCCTGGTTTCTCAGTGCAGTCGGAGGTGTATATCAGAACTGGCAGGTGCTTCAGCAGCCCAGCATGTGTCCAAGAAGAAGGAGCAGCAGCCAGAGATGTACACAGTGAGCTCTTGGACCCTGGCCATCTCACAGCAAGGAACATTTCTTTTAAGTACAGCAGTTCCTTTTGTAAGCATTCCTGAAACTCTTTATCACAAGTCCTACAATGTTTTAAGAAATTAAGTGTTAAGTAAAATAATCTTACCAAAACTGGTTTAAGGAAGGAGACTGGTGTTTTTATGAAAACATTTTATTCAAATATTATTTATCTCTTTTGTATTCTCCTTTACAACTAATCATGATGTTAAAAGAGAGAGAGAAAGAGACTGGCTCTTATTATTTCCCCCTCAATCTCTCTCTGATTGTCCGTCTAACTAACCTAAGCTAGCATGGTGAATTAGAAATCAGACAGATTTTTATTTGAGTCTCATCTCTGCCACTTAGGGCTGTGCAACCTTTGGTCAGTTATTAAGTTCTCTGAGCCTCAGTCTTCTGATTTGCTAAACAGAGAAAAAAATCAATTTTGCAAAGTTGCTATGATATTGAATGTACATAAACATCTGATACATAGAAATCTATTGTAAATACTGCTAATAATGCTAGAATGAGAGAGTCAGAACCATTGTTTCTTAAGATGCCTTCCAGCTAACCTTCTAGTATTCCACTACACAGGTGAAGAACATTTACACCTACACTTGCTTTCCCAAGATCTCTCTAAAGAAGAAAGGGGAGGAGGGTAGAGAAGGGGAGGGAGGTAGATCCATTTTAGAAGTGAAAAATCTACTTTTGAAGCTGGATGGAAACTTAAACTCAGATAAAGTAGAGAACATGAAAACACTTGAGTATTTAAGAACAACCTATTAGTGTTAGCTGTAGGTTTCCAATTTGGAGGTACTGAACCAGACTATTCATGTCTGAACTTGTTTGTCAGTTGGATACAATCACAGCTCCAGCCTCAGGGTCACCAGCCTTTGCAGCACATTCGTTTACTTTCTGCTGCTACTGCCTGAGTCCATTAAGGAAACATTGCTAGAAATTGATGCAGCACATCCAGTCTCCAGTGACTCTTGCAGGTGGCAGAGCTAATTCTTTTTAGGTTTAAATGCAACAAAGAAGATCTCAAAACAGCAAAATTTAAGATTGAAATGAAACTATTATATCAACAGAGAGAGAGGATGCTCGCTTTGGCAACACATATACAAAATTGGAAAGAGAAGATTAGCAAGGCCTCTGCTCAAGGATGATAGGCAATTTGTGAAGTATTTCATATTTTTTATTAAAAATTAAGCATAAAGAGATTTGCCAGGTGTGGTGGCTCACATCTGTAATCCCAGCACTTTGGGAAGCAGAGGCGGGTGGATCACCTGAGATCAGGAGTTTGAGACCAGTCTGGCCAACATGGTGAAAGCCCATCTCCACTAAAAACACAAAAATTAGCCCAGCATGGTGGTGCAGGCCTGTAGCCCCAGCTACTTTGGAGGCTGAGGCAGAAGAATTGCTTGAACCTGGGAGGCAGAGGTTGCAGTGAGCTGAGATCATGCTACAGCATTCTAGGCTGGGCAGTAGAGCGAGACTCCATCTCAGAAAAAAAGAGAGACAGGAAAGAAAATTCTAGCTGAATGTCCAGCTGTCTTCTGCAGAACTCTACATAATATGGCCCCAGCTGCCTCTCAGACCCTCCTGTCCCTTACTTCTGTTTCTTCAGTTCCTCTGCAGGCCAATCTCTTCCTGGCTCCGGGCTTCTGCACTTGCAAGTACCTCAGCCTGGAGCCCCACCAGCCCCTCTGTACATCATCTTTCTTATCCTTCAGGTCTTCAGGGCTACCCTCTCTGACCGTCCTTCCTAGCAGGAGCCTCCTTGTCATTATCCCTGCGTCCCATTTCTGACCTTTTCAGCACTTATCACAGTGAGTAATTCCTTTTGGTTGGTTGTTTACTTAGCTTTGCTGTTGGGAGATGACATTGGAAAGCCAGACTGGGGCTAGAGGGGGAAGGTGAGTGGCCTGTACTTCTGGAGTAGGTTCTCTGACTTTCGATTGGTAAATGACCTGAATCATTAGCTCTGTCAACATTGTTAGAAGTGAATTGTGACTTGATGGAATGGACTGACCTGATTCTAGTTCCAACCCAGTTCTGGCAGCTATCTAACTGTGGGCAAATCATTTCTCCTCTCCAAAACTCAGTTTCTTCACCAATGAAATGAGTGCAGTTGATTTTAAAGAGGCTCAGTAAATAACTAGCATTCTATTTTCTTCTCCTGATTCACTTAGTCAGCCAGCCAACTTCAGACATGAGGTGGAAAGGGAAGTCATTGACTTTGGGGACAGGGTGGCATGTATTAAGGACAGTGATGACCCTGCGCTGAAGTTGCAAACTTGTCTTTTCATAAGGGGCAGACCTCTGCTTGATCCCATTTACCCTGGTTGGACTCATAAGCCAGATAGCTAAGTGACTGCCTGCTGCATGCGGTAGAACAACAAAAGTTACCGATGTCCCTCATTCTGGGTGTCACAATCTGTGACAGACAGTTTTCCGCAAAGCCCTTGGTTAAAGGTAAATAGCTCTCCTGGTGGAGCCAGCCCAAAAAGCCACCACTAGGCATTCACATTTTTGGAAGTCCAAGGCCATGGGGACATGAAACAGAAGTAGTGAAGAGAAAATATTTCTCCAGACTGTTCTGTCCTATACTATAATTACTCTCTACATGTGGCCACTGAGCATTTGAAATGTGGCCACTGTGATTTGAGGTGTGCTGAAAACATAAAATAAACATTCATTTTAAAGATTTAGTATAAAAAAGAGAATGTAAAACAACTCATTAAATACATTTATATTAATTGCATTCCGAAACAGCAATATTTTAGACATGTTGGGTTGAATAAAATACATCTTAAAATTAATGTTGTTACTTTCTTTTAATGTTTTTAATGTGGCTACTAGAAAATCTTAAATTACTTAATGGCTTGCAATATTTTGCTATTGGATGGTGCTGATCTACAGCTAGAGGGGTGTGTGTGTGTGTGTGTGTGTGTGTGTGTGTGTGTGTGTGTGTAGAGAGAGAGATAGAGGGGATGGAGGAGCTGATAAAGCAGAGGAGGAGCTTGATGGGGATGGGAGTGAGTCAATAAAGCACTTTGCCTAATTTATCCCTAGTTTGGATTCAATTGCCCTATTAGGCAGCAGGCTAAGAAACATTCCACAATGCCAGGGTACTAACTGGAGTTCCCAGAGGTAAAAATTTTAGGGATTTTCAGGTTACATGACTTCACAAGAAGCTTGGGTATGATGAATTGAGTCGGAGGGGCAGGATGGAGTAGGAAGCTGAGGGAGCAAATCAGATTCTATAACCCAACCCCGCCCTTCAAAGCTACATCACACATTGTAGCTCATCACTGGTGGAGAAGAGAGTCACAAATGGGAAATAAAAAAGCTGAAATGAGCCCCATGGTGGATTAAACAAAGATTGAGCCTTTTCACTTTAGTGTAAGTTACTTAAGTATAGAATTTTGGTTTTATTGCAAAAGGGATAATTTTTTAAATTTCTGATTAAAAAGAATTTTGGCAACATGGAAATATGATGGCAAAGAAGAAAAATAAAAATTATTTGTACTCCCCTCAGTTATACCTAATTTAATATTTTAAAGTAAATTTTCTTGTTATTTTCTTTATTGACATGAATGTGTATTACAGTGATGTGTTCTATTACTGAGACATCCAATTCTTAGATCTTATAGCTTCACTTAACAATATGTCATAAGTATTTTATTATATCATTCTTGAACAAGATGATTATGAATGGCTGGCTAATATTATATCACAACACTGTTCCAACAATTCAACCATTCTCTAATGGATGAGTGTTTAAGTCATTTATCATTTTTATTTATCACAAGTAAAATGTGACGAATACCTTTGTACACCAAATGTGTTCAGAGTTTTTAAGGAAAATGGAAGAAGTTTATAAAAGCCATTATTGAGAATGCAAAGGAACTCAATGTGAGTTAGTTCTCAGATGGCTTATTTTTTTAATGGAGGCAAACAGTTTAAGCAGCTGATTTTTAAGTTATCTTTCTACTATGAAATTTTATGTTGACTCTTTAGGAAAATATTATTCCATTTTTTCATTCTTTGTATTTTTGTCATTTATATATATAGAAAAGAATTTCATAATTTTCCATACTGTAGATAATTTAGAACATGTTATGACTACTTAGCTCTTAGTATCACTTTCAGAAATATATTCCCTTTGTACTGACTATAGGTCTATTCTGTACCTTAAATTTCACTTTAGAAGGAATGAAGCACAAAGGTAATTTTTTTTTTTTTTTTTTTTTTTTTTTTTTTTTTTTTTTTTTTTTTTTTTTGAGATTGAGTCTCACTCTGTTGCTGGGCTGGAGTGAAGTGGCATGTTCTCAGCTCACAGTGACCGCCACCTCCCGGGTTCAAGTGATTCTCCTGCCTCAGCCTCCCAAGTAGCTGGGACTATAGAAATGCATCACTCCACCCAGGTAATTTTTGTACTTTTAATAGAGACAGGGTTTCACCATTTTGACCAAGATGGTCTCAATCTCTCAACCTTGTGTTCCGCCTGCCTAGGCCTCCCAAAGTGCTAGGATTACAGGCATGAGCCATCGTTCCTGGCCCACAAAGGCAAATTTTTAAGCTAAAGAACATTAAATGTTAAAATAACTCATAACAAATACTAGACATACTGAAATTTAGTGTTAAGAACTATCAGAGGTCTGATATTTTACCTCGCCTACCTACCTACAACCTCACAAGTTTTATGGTTGCTCACACAGACATGAGACATGAGATGCCTGATTCAGAGACAAAGGACAGTTTATTACTCATAGCAATATCATCAGCCAGAATATCACCTTGGGTTCCTTAAGCCCCAATTTCCACAGGATGACAGAAAGAGGGACAGGTAATCCTGTACATTCAGGAGGTCACAATACAGGAAAGGAACTCTTAGCATAGGGAACCTGATTTTTTTTTTTTTTTTTTTTTTTTGAGGCAGAGTCTTGCTCTTCCTCCCAGGCTGGAGTACAGTGGTGCAATCTTGGCTCACTACAGTCTCTGCCTGCTGGGTTCAAGCGATTCTTCTGCCTCAGCCTCCTGAGTAGCTCAGACTATAGGCACCCACCACTACACCCAGCTGATTTTTGTATTTTTAGTAAAGACAGGATTTCACCATGTTGGCCAGGCTGGTCTCGAACTCCTGACCTTGTAATCTGCCCAACTTGGCCTCCCAAAATGCTGGGATTACAGGCATGAGCCATCACACCCAGCCAGAACCTGAATTTTTTATGGTGGACATTAAGAATGCTGTCCTTTTCAGGAGTTTCCAAGGCTGTTTGTTTTGCAAACATCCTGATAAGATAATTTGGAGTAAAGGCCATCCGAGCTTCTACACATATGATGCAAAAAAATGCAAGAGATCTGTGGAGGATTATCTTTAATATGAGAATAAATGCCATATTAGGAACTAATTAGAGTACATCATATATTTTGACTATTTGGCAGATGTTCTTTTCTTCATGACCAACCTGAGACCTGTTCTTGCCTGGCATATCTACTTTCTTTTCAAATTCCTTAGCCATAGAGGTAAATGTCTACATTTATTGTCTGCAAAGCAGCCTATACAGCAGTTTATCAGTAGAGCTGCCTGCTTTTATCTGGAGAGGATAGCTGTCATGTCCATTTTCATAAGCACAGATCAGGGAAAACCATCTCTGCTCTTCTAGCAAGATTGTAAGTATGCATGAGACAGAGTAAGGGGCCCACTCTCTCCTTCTTGGGAATGAAATGGAAGAATACCCCAGAACCCCCATATGCTCTCTACCATAATCTACAGCCACTGCACATGGCTGAAATACCACTGATTGCCAAAAACAATATAAAAAAATGTTCCCTAAGGGAAAAGTCTTCATAACATTGGCATGAATAAGTTATGAAAAGCCTTCACAACTGAAAAAGACATAATCATCATTCATGTATAACAGATTTGTTTATTCATTTCAGTTGATTAATTATCAGTATCTGCTGATGGTGGGGGTAACAAGGCTGCTCTGATGAGAGAATTATTAAAGTACATGCTTAGAATATTTATCACTGAGCACTTATTGTATAACCTTAGCATATTTATTATGTTCTTTCTATATGGGATCTTTCTTCTCCAACAGAGATTAAACAGTACTGCCCATACTTGTAGGCAATTTTCCTTCCAGACATAATACTTAACTCTTTATAGAGAAATTGACCATTTTTATGTATAATACCAATAGACCCTAATGTAAATAAGGGTGACTTTGTTGGTGGTTCTCATGTCTTTCCCAGGCTTAGGCAGAACTACTTTAAATATATAACACAAATTGTCATGTCTGGCCACATCAACTTTGATGTTTACTTAACCAATTCCCAATAGTACAACTACTGTTTAAAGGAAAAGTGATAATTTGTATAAATTAATATTAAGCATTAAGTAAAAATTAAAAGTGACAAATTAAATTTAAAATATTAAAATCAACATTCTCCAACATGATCTATATGTAGTGATCTTCAAAGAAACCTTGTGTTTATTGTTGACTATCATAGTAAGAATTATCATTTATTGATTCCCTACTACATGTCGGACACTAAACTGGATGTTTTAGATATGCCTGCTCTCCATCCAACTAACTGACTTTCCTTTCTTTCTTTCTTTCTTTCTTTCTTTCTTTCTTTCTTTCTTTCTTTCTTTCTTTCTTTCTTTCTT
>PVKP010043864.1:0-17101 GCA_004027715.1 Plecturocebus donacophilus
TCCACAGAAATACAAACTGCAATCAGAGATTACTACAGACAACTCTATGCACATAAAGCAGTAAACCTGAAAGAAATGGATAAAATCCTGGACTCTTGCACCCTCCCAAGCCTAGACCAGGAAGAAGTCAAAACCCTGAATAGACCAAAAACAAGGGCTGAAGTTGAGGCAGCAATTAATAGCCTACCAACCAAAAAAAGTCCAGGTCCAGATGGGTTCACAGCTGAATTCTCCCAGACATACAAAGAGGAGCTGATACCATTCCATCTGAAACTATTCCAAACAATACAAAAAGAGGGAATCCTTCCCAAATCATTTTATGAGACCAACATCATCCTGATACCAAAACCCTGCAGAGACTCAATAAGAAAAGAAAACTTCAGGCCAAGTTGAACATAGATGCAAAAATCTTCAATAAAATACTGGCAAACCGATTGCAACAGCACATCAAAAAGCTTATCCATCACAATCAAATAGGCTTCATTCCAGGGATGCAAGGATTGTTCAACATACACAAGTCTACAAATGTAATTCACCACATAAACAGAACCAAAGACAAAAGCCACATGATTATCTCAATAGATGCAGAGAAGGCCTTTGACAAAATTCAACAGTTCTTTATGCTAAAAACTCTCAATAAACTAGGTATTGACTGAATGTATCTCAAAATAATAAAAGCTATTTATGACAAACCCACATCCAATATCATACTCAATGTGCAAAACCTGGAAGCATTCCCTTTGAAATCTGGCACTAGACAAGGATGCCCTCTCTTACTACTCCTATTCAATTTAGTATTGAAAGTTCTAGACAGAGCAATCAGGCAAGCAAAAGAAATTAAGGGTATTCAATTAGGAAAGGGGGAAGTCAAATTGTCTCTATTTGCAGATGACATGATTGTATATTTAGAAGACCCCATTATCTCAGCCCACAATCTCCTGAAACTGTTAAGCAACTTCAGCAAAGTCTCAGGATACAAAATCAATGTGCAGAAATCACAAGCATTTCTATACACAAATAACAGACTAACAGAGAGAAAAATCATGAGCAAACTCCCATTCACAATTGCTACAAACAGAATAAAATAACTAGGAATACAACTAACAAGGAACCTAAAGGACCTCTTCAAGGAGAACTACAAACCACTGCTCAAAGAAATAAGAGAGAACACAAACACATGGAAAAATATTCCACGAGCATGGTCAGGAAGAATCAATATCGTGAAAATGGCCATACTGCCCATAGTAATTTATAGATTCAACGCTATTCCCATCAAGCTACCAATGACCGTCTTCACAGAACTGGAAAAGACCACCTTAAACTTCATACAGAACCAAAAGAGAGCCCACATAGCTAAGTCAATTCTAAGTACAAATAACAAAGCTGGAGTCATCACGTTACCTGACTTCAAACTATACTACAAGGCTATAGTAATCAAAACAGCATGGTACTGGTACCAAAAGAGAGATATAGACTAATGGAACAGAACAGAGGCCTTGGAGGCAACACTACACATCTACAACCATCTGATTGTTGACAAACCTGATAAAAACAAGCAATAGGGAAAGGATTCCCTGTTTAATAAATGGTGTTGGAAAAACTGGCTAGCAGTATACAGAAAGCAGAAAATGGACCCCTTCCTGACATCTTACACTAAAATTAACTCCAGATGCATTAAAGACTCAAACATAAGACCTAACACTATAAAAACTCTAGAAAAAGACCTAAGCAAAACCATTCAGGATGTAGGCTTAGACAAGGACTTCATGACTAAAACACCAAAAGCATTGGCAACAAAAGTCAAAATAGACAGATGGGATCTAGTTAAACTCCAGAGCTTCTGCACAGCAAAAGAAACAATCATTAGGGTGAACCAAGTGAATGGGAAAAAATTTTTGCAATCTACCCATCTGACAAAGGGCTAATATCCAGAATCTACAAAGAACTAAAACAGATTTACAAGAAAAAAACAAACAAACCCATTCAAAAGTTGGTGTAGGATATGAACAGATCCTTTTGAAAAGAAGACATATATGAGGCCAACAAATATGAAAAAATGCTTATTATCACTGGTCATTAGAGAAATGCAAATCAAAACTACATTGAGATACCACCTCATGCCACTTAGAATGGCGCCATTAATAAATCTGGAGACAACAGATGCTGGAGAGGATGTGGAAAAATAGGAACACTTTTACACTGTTGGTGGGAATGTAAATTAGTTCAACCATTGTGGAAGACAGTGTGGCGCTTCCTCAAGGACCTAGAAATAGAAATTCCATTTGACCCAGCAATCCCATTATATCGAAAGGATTATAAATCATTCTATTATAAAGACACATGCACATGTATGTTCACTGAGGCACTGTTTACAATAGCAAAGACTTGGAACCAAACCAAATGCTCATCAATGATAGGCTGGACAAGGAAAATGTGGCACATATACACGATGGAATACTATGCAGCCATAAAAAACGATAAGTTCGTGTCCTTTGAGAGGACATAGATGAATCTGGAAACCATCATTCTCAGCAAACTGACATAAGAATAGAAAATCAAACACAGCATGTTCTCACTCATAGGCGGGTGTTGAACAATGAGAACATATGGACACAGGGAGGGGAGCATCACACACTGGGGTCTGTGGGAGGGGTCTAGGGGAGGGACAGCTGGGGGTAGGCAGTTGTGGAGGGATAACAAGGGGAGAAATGTCAGATACAGGTGACAGGGATGGAGGCAGCAAACCACATTACCATGTATGTACCTATGCAACATTCCTACATTTTCTCCACATGTACCCCAGAACCTAAAGTGCAATAAAATAAACACACACACACACACACACACACACACATATATATATATATATATACACACACACACACACACACACACACACACACATAATAAAAAACAAATAAACACAATTTAAGGATTAAAAAGGAGTAATTACAGTTATTTTCATTTTCAGCCATTATACAACTTTCTTAAAAATTTTTACTAGAATAACATGAAAACTTGGCAAAGTTGCTTGATATAAGATCAAAATAAAAATTGTGAGTTTCCAATAGTGACAGAGTTGCTTGTATTGTACTAACACTTTTGCTTGTAGCAATTACGATAATCATAAATTCTGGAAAAATATATATTTTTAAAAACCATCTTTTGGAAAGAGATGAAAAACAAGAAAATTTGGAGCAATGTCAAGTTGGAAGAAAGGAACCTGCTCTGGGGAAAATTAGCATTTATATGACTTTTTGCTCTAGAAAACTCCCCAATGCAGCATCTAGAACTAAGTCAGAATGCTAATTATCACTGTTCTCCTACAGTCTCTTCTTGAAAGTCCTGTCATACTATGGATTTCAGGTTACTTTTCTTTCTTCCTTTAATAAAACTATGATATTGTAATTTATGTAACATTTTCTTGATGTTAGGGTAAAAGCAACACTACTTGTTACAATTTTCTGTACAATGTATTAGCATTAAATAGATGAGAGCAGAACTCTCCCCAGCTCCACATCACTCTTTAGCAAAGCCATGTCCAGGTGCCAGCAGAGTGATTCTCAGCCCAGCTCCCAGTTAGGACTAGATTTCATGTGTTGGTGGGTAGAGTGCCCACAAATACTTTTAAAGTTGTTTTTAGGTAAGGTTATTTAATATTCATTACTGTAAAGGATTCTGTTCTACGAGTATATCAGTTTTTGCCCATTCTATGTCTAATGAACATTTGATTTCCATGAGTAAATACAAAATAAGGCACTCAAGAACATGTTTCATGAGGTGTTTTAATACACACGTGCACAGAGTTCTATTGGCTACAAACTTAGAGGTGAAATTGCTGGTCTTCTGGAATATCCACGCTAAACATTAGCAGATAATGCTCCATGGTTTTCCAAAATCCTTGTTATCAATTCTTTTTCAACTGTATAATTTACTCCACATCCTATCCATTACAAGTTTTATGATACTATAATTTCAAATCATTCTGGTAAATATAGAAGAATCAAAAATTACAATCAGAATTTCCCCTATTACTAATGTGTTAGAGAACCTTTTCATATGTGCATTGTGCACTTGGCTATTCTAATTTTTTAAGTGCCTGTTAACATCTCTCACCTATTTTTCTATTGGTTTCTGTATATTTTTCTTACTAGTCTTATTCATAACAAATATCTTCTCCTACTCTTTGACCCTGTCACTCTCATAACATATCTAGTGATGAATAGATTATTGTGCTATTGTAAAAATGTTTCTTTACACTGAAAATCCTAAAGAAATTTTCCTGTAATCTTAGAAAAGTTTACTGTTATGCTTACTTTCATATCTACAAGCTTTATGGAATTGATTTTTGTGTCCATTGTGAGATAAACATCCAAGGTTTTTTCTTCCATTATCCAACTGTTTATTAAAATACATAATTTTTTCATGTCTCTTTGGTGTCATTTTTGTCACAAATTGCATAACTGCATATGTAAAGGTTATTGATGGGGTTTCTTATCTGTTCATTTTGATTATTTGACTCTTCTTGAATTAACATCTTATTGTCTAAATTACTGTAGCTTTTTAAGTTTTGTTATCCAGAAACATTAATTCTTCCACTCTTTTTCTCTTTCTTGAATGTCTTGGTTATTTTTGCACCTATGTATTTCTATATGCATTTTATTTTATTATTTATTTAGATGTTTAATTTGTCTTTTTGAGACTGGGTCTCACTCTATTGCCCAGGCTGGAGTGTAGTGGCATGATCTGGACCCGCTGAAACCTCCACCTCCCAGATTCAAAAGAGTCTCCTACCTCAGCCTCCTGAATAGCTAGGATTACAGGCACTTGCCATCGTGCCCAGCTAATATTTTGTATTTTTAGTAAGACAGGGTTTCACCATGTTGCCCAGGCTGGTCTCAAACTCCAGGGCTCAAGTGATCCACTTGCCTTGGTCTCCCAAAGTACTGGGAATACAGGCATGAGCCACCGCACCCAACCACATTTCTATATAAGTTTTAGCCTCAGCTTGCAAATTACATTTAAAATATTTTCTGTGTTTTTATTAACTGATTTTATGAGTTATTTTCACTAATTTTGGGGAAGTTTTTTGTGATGTTTCTACATGTGATTTTTTTTTGTATTTATCCTGCTTTTTGTCTATTGTGCTTATTATTAGCAGTGAGTTTTGTACCTTCAGGTAATTACTTAATGCTCACTAACATCCTTTTCTTTCTGATTGTAGTATTCCCTTTAGCATTTCTTGTAGGACAGGTTTGGTATTGATAAAATCCCTCAGCTTTTGTGTGCCTGGGAAAGTCTTTGTTTCTCCTTCATGTTTGAAGGATATTTTGCCAGATACACTATTCTAGTGTACAAGTTACTTTTCTTCAGCACTTTAAATATATTATGCCACTCTCTCTTGGCCTGTATGGTTTCCACTGAAAAGTCTCCTCCATATGTATCGGAGCTCTAATTGTATGTTATTTGTTTCCTTTATCTTGCTGCTTTTAGTTTCCTTTCTTTACCTTTGACCTTTGGAAGTTTGATTATTAAATGGCTTGAGGTAATTTTCTTTGGGTTAAATCTGCGTAGTGTTCTAAAGCCTTCTTGTACTTGGATATTGACATATTTCTCTAGGTTTAGGAAGTTCTCTGTTATTATTCCTTTGAATGAAGTTTCTCCCATCTCTTTCTTTATCTCTTCTTTAAGTCCAATAACTTTTAGATTTGCTCTTTTGAGGCTATTTTCTAAATTCTGTAGGCATGACTCATTGTTTTTTATCCTCTTTTCTTGTCTCCTCAACTGTGTATTTTCAAATAGCCTGTCTTCAAACTCACTAATTCTTTCTTCTTGCTTAATCAATCCTGCTATTAAAAGACTCTGATGCACTCTTTAGTGTGCCAGTTGCATTTTTCAGCTCCAGAATTTCTGCATGGTTCTTTTAATTGTTTCAATCTCTTTGTAAAATTTATCCAATAGAATTCAGATTTCCTTCTCTGTGTTATCTTGAATTTCTCTGAGCTTCCTCAACGTCGCAATTTTGAATTCTCTGTCTGAAAGGTCACAAACCTCTGTTTCTCCAGGACTGGTCCCTGGTGCCTTATTTAACTCATTTGACGAGGTCATGGGTTTTTTTGTTTTGTTTTGTTTTGTTTTGCTTTGTTTTGTTTTGTTTTGTTGCTGCTGTTGTTTGCTTTTTTTTTTGGAATCGTGTTAATCCTGGTAAATGTTCTTCAGTGACTGGCCATTGAGGAATTAGGTTTTTACTGTAGTCATCATTATCTGGGCTTATTTGCAGTTATCCTTCTTGGGAAAGGTTTCCAAATATTTGAAAGGACTTGGATTTTGTGATCTAAGATACATCTGCTTTAGGGGACAGCCCAATCCCAGTAACACTGTTGAACTTGCAGACTTGTGAAAATACCACCATCATGGTCTTGGATGGGATCCAGGAGAATTCTCTGGATTACGAGGCAGAGGTTATTGCTCTCTTCTCTTGTTTTCTTCCAAACAAATGGAGTCATGTGTTTGTGTGTGTGTGTGTGTGTGTGTGTGTCTGTGTTTGTGTTTTGAGCCACCTAAAGTTGGAGGTGATGTGACACAAGTACCCCTGGGGCCACTAACACTATGACTGTTCTGGGTCAGACCTGATGCCAGCAGAGCAGAGTCTTGCCAAAAGCCTGTGGTAACCACTCCCTGGCTACTGTCTTTTTCACTCAAAGCCCTAAGGGTTTACATTCAGCAAGTGGCAAAGCAAGCCAGGTCTGTGTCCTTCCCTTTAGGGCTGAGAGATCCCCCAAGTCCCTGGTTGGTCAAGAGGTGAAGTTTGGGAGTCAGGGACTAGAGTCAAAAACCTTACCCATTCAGGGCTTGGGTGAACTCATAGCAATTGAAGGAAAGGATTATTCATTATGACAAAGTGGGATTTATCCCTGGGATGTAAGGGTGGTTCAACATACACAAATCAATCAATATGATACATCATATTAACAATGAAGAATTTTTAAAAATTGTGATTTCAACTGATACTGAAAAGCATTTAATAAAATTCAGTATCTCTTCATGATAAAAAAAAAACTCAAAAAACTGGTTATAGAAGGAACATACTGCAATGTAATAAAAGCCATATATGACATATCCACAGCTAGTAACATACTGAATGGGGAAAAACTGAAAGCCATTCCTCTAAGATCTGGAACCTGACAAGGATGCCCACTATATTGAATATTTGTTACTCAATATAGTACCAGAAGTCCTACCTAGAGCAATCAGACAAGAGAATGATATAAAGGGCATCCAACTTGGAAACAAGTCAAAGTTTCCTTGTTTGTAGATGATATGATATTATATTTGGAAAAACCTAAACACTCCACCAAAAAAACTATTAGAACTGATAGATTGAATAAAATTGCAGGATACAAAATTAAGATACAAAAATCAGTTAATTTCTATGCCAACAGTGTATAATGTGAAAAAGGAATTAAAAATGTCATCCCATTTACAATAGCCACACATAAAATTAAATATCTAGGAATTAACCAAAGAAGTGAAAGATCTCTATAATGAAAACTATAAAACATTGATGAAAGAAAGAGACAATGGAAAAATAGTCCATGTTTATGGATTGAAAGAGCCAACATTGTTAAAATGTGCATATTACCTAAAGCAATGTGTGGAGTCAATGCAATCCCTATCAAAATATCAATGACAATCTTCACAGAAATAGAAAACAACAATTCTAAAATTTATATGTAACCACAAAAGACCTAGAACAGCTAAAGTTATCCTAAGCAAAAAGAACAGAACTGGAGAAATAACATTACCTGACTTAAAATTATACTACAGAGTTATAGTAACCAAAAACAGCTTGGTACTGGCATAAAACAAGACACATAGACCAACAGAATGAAATAGAGAACTCAGAAACAAATTTGCACACCTAAAGTGAACTCATTTTTAACAAAGGTGCCAAGAACATGCACTGGTGGAAGACAGTCTTTTCAATAACAAGTGCTGGGGAAACTGGATATTCATATGCAAAATAATGAAACTAGACCCATACCTGTCACAATATACAAAAATCACATGAAAACGGATTAAAAGCTTAAATCTATGACCTCACACTATGAAACTACTACAAGAAAACATAGGACAAAAGCTCCAGGATGTTGGTCTGGGCAAAGATTTTTTGAGCAATGCCCCACAACCTCAGTAAACCAAAGCAAAAATGGACAAATGAGATCACATCAAGTTAAAAACAACTTCTGCATAGCAAAGAAAACAATCAACAAAGTAAAGAGACAACCAGCAGAATCAAAGAAAATATTTGCAAACGATCCATGTGACAAGGGATTAATAACCAGAATATATAAGAACCTCAAACAACACTATAGGAAAATATCTCATAATCCAACCAAAAAATGGGCAAAAGATTTGAATAGACATTTATTAAAAGACATGCAAATGGAAAACTGGCATAAGAAAAGGTGTTCAAATCATTCATCATCAGAGAAATGCAAATCAAAACTACAGTGAGATAGCATCTCATCCCATTTTGGATAAATGGCTTATATCCAAAAGACAGGCAATAACAAATGCTGGTGAGAATGTGGAGAAAAGGGAACCCTTGTACACTGTTGGTGGGAATGTAAATTAGTATAACCACTATGAAGAAGAGATCAGAAGTTCCTCAAAAATCTAAAAATTGAGCTACCATTTGATCCAGCAATTCCACTGCTGGGTATATACCCAAAAGAAACAGCACATCCAAGAGATACCTTCACTCCTGTGTTTTTTGCAGCACTGCTTGCAATAGCCAAGATTTGGAAGCAACCTAAGTGTCCAACAGATGAATGTATAAAGAAAATGTGATTATACACACACACACACACACACACACAAACACACACACACACATGTACTATTCAGCCACAAACAAAGAATGAGATCCAATTATTTGCAACAACATGAATGGAACTGGAGATCATTATATTAAGTGAAATAAGCCAAGCACAGAAAAACAAACATAGCATATTTTTACTTATTTTGGGGATCTAAAAACCAAAACAATTGAACTCATGAACTTAGAGAGTAGAAGGCTGGTTACCAGAGGCTAGGAAGTATAATGGGGGACATCGGGAAGGTGGGGATGGTTAATGGCACACACACAAAAAGTAGTTAGAATGAATAAGATCTGCTGTTTGATAACCCAAAAGGGTGACTATACCCAATTACAACTTAATTGTAAACTTTAAAATAACTTAAAAAGTGTAATTGGAATGTTTGTAACTCAAAGGATAAATACTTGAGAGGATGTATACCCCATTCCCCATGATATACTTATTTCACATTGCATGCCTGTATTAATATATCTCATGTACCTCATAAATACATAGACCTGCTATGTACCCACAAATAATTTCTTTTTAAACCTTAGAAATCAACCAGGTGCAGTGACTTACGCCTATAATCCCAGCCCAGCACTTTGAGAAGCTGAGACAGGCAGATCACTTGAGGCCAGGAGTATGAGACCAGCCTGGCCACCATGGTGAGACCCTTGTCTCTATTACAAAAAAAAAAAAAAATTAGCCAGGCATGGTGGGGAGAACCTGTAATCCCAGCTACTCAGGAAACTGAAGCAGGAAAATCACTTGAACCTGGGAGGCAGAGGTTGCAGTGAGCTGAGATCATGCTACTGCACTCTATCCTGTGTTCTGAGAGAAAACATAGTATGATTTCTATTATTTTAAATTTGTTAAGGTGTGTTTTATGGTCTACAATATGGTCTACAATGCACTCCATCCTGGGCCACAGAGCTGTCTCAAAAAAAAAAAAAAATCCTTAGAAATCTTCCTGGTGTTTGATTGTACTACCGCTGAACTGTTAAGGCTTATCAATTTTACTGATCTTTTCAAAGAATAAGGTTTTGGATTTGTTTATTTTCTCTATTGATTTCTGTTTTCAATGTTATCGATTTCTGCTCTAATTTAGATTATTGATTATTGATTTTTTATTTTTTATTTTTTTACCTAGGGTCTCCCTTTTTTGCCCAGGCTTGAGTGTAGTGCAGCTCATGGCTCACTGCAGCCTCACACTCCTGGGCTCAAGCTATCCTCCTGTTTCTGTCTCCTAAGTAGCTAGGAATACAAGTGTGCATCACCACATCAAGCTTACTTTTTTCATTTCTTTTTTTTTTTTAATAGAGGCTGAGTCTTGCTATGTTGCCAAGGCTGGCTTTCCTTGTTTTTAATACATAAATTTAATGCCATAGTATTTTCCTCTGTACACTGTTTTGGTAGCATCACACAAATTTTAATATGTTATTTTTTCATTTTTGTTAGCAATATTTTTCATTTCTCTCAAGATTTTAACCCATGTGTTATTTTGAAGTGTGCTGTTTGCTCTTCACATATTTTGAGATTTTCCAGTTACCTTTCCTTTATAGATTTCAGTGTAATTTCAGTGTGGTCTGAGAGAAAACATGGTATGATTTCTATTATTTTAAATTTGTTAATATGTGTTTTATGGTCTACAGTGTGATTTATCTTCATAAATGTTCCATGTGAGCTTGAGAAACATGTATATTCTGCAGTTACTTAATAAAGTAGTTTATAGATGTCAAGCCAGTTGAGTGATGATGTAGTTGAATTCAACTATGTCCTTATTGATTTTCTGGAGAAACCTGTTGAATCTCCATTTCTTATAGAGGGAGTGTTAAAGTTCCCAACTATAATAGTAAATGTGTCTATTTCTCTTCATAGTTCTATTAGTTTTGCCCCATGTATTTTGGTGTTTGGTGGTTGGGTACACATATGATGAGGATTGTTATGTCTTCTTAGAGAATTGATTTCTTTATTGTTAGGTAATGCCCCTTTTTATTCCTGGTAACTTTCTTTGCTGTAAAATCTTTTTTGTCTGAAATTAATATAGCTACTGCCACTTTATTTTGATTAGTATTAGCACGGTGTCTTTTTCTCTGCTTATTTACTTTTATATATATATATATATATATATATATATATATATATATATATATGTGTGTGTGTGTGTGTGTGTGAACTTATATTTACATTGGATTTCTTATAGAAAACTTATACATTTATTTTTTGATCCACTCTGACAATCTCTGTCTTTTCCTTGGTGTAGTTATACCATTGATGTTCAAAGTGACTATTGACATAGCTGGATTAATAGCAACTATATTTGTTACTGTTTTCTAGTTACTGCCCTTTTTCTTTGTTCTTAATTTTGTCTCTTTTGTGGTTTTAATTGTGCTTTTTTATGACTTTGCTTTCTCTTTGTTCTTAGCTTATCAGCTATACCTCCTTTTTTACATTTTTATGTGGTTGCCATAGAGTTTGCAATATACATTTATAATTAATCCAAGCCCACGTTCAAATAATACTATATCTCTTCACAGATAGTCTGAGTGCCATATAATAATGTAGTCTAAATTCCTCCCTCTCATCACTTGTAGCATTGCTATCATTCATTTTACTTACATATTAGTGTACATTCATACATAAGATACATATGTACACATATATAATTGAATACATTGCTGCTATTATTACATGGAAAAATGCTATCCATTACATCAATTAAGAATACAAAAAAGTTTTCATTTTGCCTTCACTTCTTGCTTTTTTGATGATGTTTCTTTCTTTATGTAAATCTGAGTTTCTGCCCTCTATTATTTTTGTTCTGTCTAAAGAGCTTCTTTGACATGTCTTGCAAGGCAGGTCCACTGGCAACACATTTCTTTAATTTTTGTTTTTCTGAGAAATTCTTTATTTCTGCCCACCTTGAAAGATAACTTTACAGGGTAAAGAATTCTGGCTTGATGTTTTTTTCTCTCAAAGCTTTAAATATTTTGCTACAATCTCTTCTCACTTGCATGATTTCTGAGAAGTCATGGCTAATTTTTAACTTTGCTCTATAGGCAAGGTTTTTTCTTTCCTCTGGGATTTTTTTGAAAAAATAAGTCCTATGTGTAGGGTTTTGGGGTTGGTGTTTTTTGTTTTATGTTTTGCATACTTATGCTGATCAGTATTTTCTGAGCTTCCTGGATCTGTGGTTTGATGCCTAACATTAGTTTGGGGGAAATTCTCAATCATCCTTGTTTTAAATATTTATTCTCTTTCTCTTTTCTTTCTCCCTCTGGTATTTCCATTTTATATATGTTACATCTTTGTAGTTGTCCCACAATCTTGGATTTTTTTGTTCTGTTGTTTTAGTTGCTGATGTTGTTGTATTCGTCTTTATTCTTTTTGCTTTTCAATTTTGGAGGTTTCTATTGAGATATCCTCAAGATCACAGAAATTTTCCCTAGCTGTGCCTAATCTTCTAATATGCCTACTGAATGCATTTTTCACTTCTTGTTTTCTTCCTTCCTTCTTTCCTTTCTTCCTTCCTTCCTCCTTCCTTCCTTCCTTCCTTTCTTTCTTTTCTTTTCTTTGTTTCTTCTTTCTTTTGGTGGGAGACAAGATCTCACACTGACACCCAGATTGTAGTGTAGTGGTACAAGCACAGCTCACTGCAGCCTCAACTTCCCAGGCTCAGGTGATTCTCCCACCTCAGACTCTTGAATGCTGGAACTGCAGCTGTGTGCCACCACACCTAGATTTTATATTTTTTATAGCAATGAGATCTCACTATATTGTATATGCTAGTCTTGAACTCCTGGACTCAAGCAATCCTCTGCCTTGGCCTCCGAAAGTGTTGAGATTACAGGCATGAACCACCATACCCAGCTACATTTTTCATTTTTGTTACACTTTTTAAAGTCTCTACCATATTTTTTATTATTTCTTAACATTTTTCATCTCTCTACTTACATTACCCCTTGGCCCTTGTATGCTGTCTACTTCATCATAGTAATCATAATTGCTTTAAATTCCCTGTTTGGTTTTGCCAACATTCCCATTGTGTCTGGTTCTGATGCTTGCTCTGTCTCTTCAAACAGTTATTTGCATTTTCATATGCCTTGTAATTTTTTTCATGTTAGCCAAACATGATGTATTGCTTAAAAGGAACTACTGTAAATAGGCTTTTAGTAATATGGTGGTAAGGTATAGGGGAAGTAGACATGTCCTATAGCACTACAATTAGTTATGTCTTTTAGTGAACTAATGTCTCTGGTCTCGAACTTCATAAGAGTTTCTCAGGGTTTTTTTCCTCCTCCCTTGGGTGAAACAGGATGGTCAGAATTGGCTAGAATTGGGTATTTCCCTTCTCTCCCATGGAAAGGCAGAATGAACTGGAGTTTGGTATTTCCCTTCCCTTAGATGGTTCTGATAAAACACTAGCAGAGTAGGTTCTAGTTAACCAGTTTCTCTTGAGGGCATACTTTGTTAAGAAAAACAGACTCTCGAGAACCTGGTTGAGCTCCTGGAGGTAAACCTCACAAAAATGTGGAGGCCTCCCTGTGACTGGGTTTGTCTGGAGTTTTTAACTCTCATACTTGAGCAATTAGTCAGTTACAGTTCAGGTTTTTCTATCCTAGCACTGCTTCCCATAGAGTTTTCTGCTGTGATATTTTGTCATTTTTCTGTAGCTGTCTGTCTGTTTCCAAAATTTGGGGGCATCAGTTTTCCCTTTGACCTCAATACTCTTAAAAATCCAAGAAGAGCTGTTGATTTTTTCAGTTTGTTCAGCTTTTTACTTGCTGTCAGGACAGAGTAAAGATTCCTAAACTGCTTCTACATTCCTGATTAAAAATTGGATATCTTCTTGCTGTCTTTTTAAAAAATTAATAAGAAATGCTATTTATAAAGTCTGTTTAAAATTATTTGAAGCTGGGCATCAGTTTTATAAATTCCATTCTATTTCTGGTTAGCAATCAGAATCCTAAAGTGTACCCCTCCAGTCATCCTATTGAAAACAAGAGATTTTACTGGGATCCTTCTCCTTGGAGAATGCCATAATTTACACTCTTTTTTCCTAGTTCTATTACACTTATCTTATTGGAATGTGGAGAGATGCTTATGATTTGGCAAATGCTTTGAGCAAAAAAGCTACACCAGATATTGGGGTCATTTCAGTCTCTCTCTTCTCTTTCAGATCTTAGCCTATTAGATTCTTCCTTCTTTATTAGCTGTTCAATTTCTTCCAGTTTTTCTAGTTGTTTTGTCTCTGAAGAATTTTTTATTGTGTAACAACTTACACAATTGTAGAAGAAGCTTGGGAGCATAGGTTCTCAAGGAAGAAATTTAAAAATCAGAGAAAAGGCACTAACTAGTTCTCCTGAAGCCAGGCACTTTTAGTTGCTGGAATGGCAATGCACAGGAGTGTTGGGGGAGAAGACTGTGGAAGCTGTTGTTTCTGGATCTGGTGGAGAGCTGAGGATTGTGACTTGTCATCAGGCCAGCTATCATGAAGAGCTAGACATCACGGAGAAAAGAAAGAACAAGCTAAAAACTGCCAACATCTCTGTGCCCATCTCTCACCACATTCAGTCATGATAACCAAAGCTAAACAGCTTTTGCTTCACTTCTACCTTCCAAATCTCATATTTGTTTCCCTTTTGGTTAGTTCTAACTGGAACCATTCAGCGAGGGGAATTTTGGTAAACAGGTCTAGCCTAGTCACATTGACACAGTACAAATCATCATGGACAATGACAAGCAATTTACCCAAGTGGGAATCAAATGGCCAGTCAACATAATAAAGGACGTTAAGCTCTACATTCCCTCAGAAAAATTCACTCTGACAAATAAATGAGATACTGTTTCACCAGCATCTGATGGGGTGAAATAAAAGTGTTAATATATTAATAATAGGGAGCATATATTCCTGACAGAGAGTAAATTGGTACATTCAGGTTAAAAGGCAATTTGAAATCTTCAATATAATTTAAGGGCCGGGCATGGCAGCTCACACCTGTAATCCTAGCACTTTGGGAGGCTGAGGTGGGTGGAACACGAGGTCAGGAGTTCAAGACCAGCCTGACCAACATAGTGAAACACCATCTCCACTAAGAGTACAAAAATTAGCTGGGTGTGCTACTTGGGAGGCTGAGGCAGGAGAATCACTTGAACCTGGGAGGCAGAGGTTGCAGTTAGCTGAGATTGCACCACTGCACTTCAGCCTGGGTGACACAGCTGGACTTTGTCTCAAAAAATAAAATTAAATTAAAGATGTGCCTAGCTTTCAACCCAGTGATTCTACTACTAGATATACACTATTCACATTTGTATGCAAAGATAAATGTACTAAAATATTCATAGCAGCATTGGTTTTAATAGCTAAAAGAAAATCTGCAAAAGAAAATTAAATCTTAGTGAGACTCTAGATAAGCACCTATTTAATTGTAAGAGAATACCCTATGCAATAGTTAAAATTAGAACTGGACCTAAATGCAAAAACATGAATAAATATTTAAAATAATGCTGAAAAAGCAAGTTGCTAAAGAATGCATAGCATATAATAGTATTTCTATAATTTTTTAAACATTCAAAATAAAAATTCAAAATAAAACTACATATATTTATAGAATTCATACATATGTATGAATATGTAAAATAATCTTCATATGACTATTTCTTTAGGTAACCTCTCACAAAATCTGAGGTATTAATACTTAACTGTAATTCACTGAAGTTACTATTAAGAAAACTAAAATAATATATCCTGGGAAATTAGCACATTCATAGTAGCCTTATTATCTTATGCCGTATGCAACTGAGCATCAGCATGGATCCTTTGAACACCAGAACCAAATTCTGAGCCAGTTAATTCTTCCTACATGGTTACCAAAATATTACAAATATCTAGTTCAAAGAAAATCTAATAAAATATGTAAAACACTGTATTAGTCTGTTCTCACATTGCTAATAAAGACACAACTGAGACTGGGTAATTTATAAAGGAAAAATATGTAATTGATACACAGTTCATCATGGCTTGGGAGGACTCAGGAAACTAACTTATGGCAGAAGGGAAAGCAAAACATGTCCTTCTTCACATGGCATCATGAAGGAGAAGTGCAGCATAAAGCAGGGAAAAGTCCCTTATAAAACCATCAGATTTCATGAGAAATCACTCATTATCATGAGATCAGCACGGGGGAATCTTCCCCATGATTCAATTACTTTCCACAGGGTCCCTCCTATGACACATGAGGATTATGAAAACTACGAGAGAGATCCAAAATGGCCTTGTAGCAGCAGCTCAGGATTGTAGCTCCCAGTGAAAGCACAAAGAGCGAGTGGATGCCGCAATTGCAGACGAATCTTTGATGCCCACAGACTGGGAGATTCCCAGCGAAGGAGCCACACGGGTCACCAGCACGACTCTTTTGGCCGGCGCGGCGCTTCTTGGTGCGGATTGTACGGGACTGGATGCCCTTTTAGTTGGGCTCGGCTGGTCCAATCCCCACAAAGAGAACAGCAATTGGAAGCGCTGAGGACTGAGAATAGGCACAGCTGAACCCGGGAAGGCCCAGCTCTGTGGGGAAGGGGCGCCCCCCGAAGGAAAACTAAGAAACAGAAAAAACTTCATCACCAACAAGCCAGACGTCCACTCAGAGACCCAATCTGAAAGTCAGCAATTACAAAGACGACAGGTGGATAAATCCACAAAAATGGGAAGAAACCAGTGCAAAAAAGGCTGAGAACACCCAAAATCAGAATGCCTCTCCTCCTACAGGGGATCACAGCTCCTCATCAGCAAGAGAACAAGGCTTGATGGAGGATGAGTGTGATGAACTCACAGAATCAGGCTTCAGAAGGTGGATAATAAGAAACTTCTGTGAGCTAAAAGAACATGTTCTGACCCAATGCAAAGAAACTAAGAACGTTGAAAGAAGATTTAACGACATGTTAACGAGAATGGACAACTTAGAGAAGAACAAAAGTGAATTGATGGAGCTGAAAAAAACAACACGAGAACTTCGCGAAGCATGCACAAGTTTCAACAGCCGAATTGACCAAGCAGAAGAAAGGATATCAGAGGTCGAAGACCAACTCAATGAAATAAAACGAGAAGGCAAGATGACAGAAAAAAGGGTAAAAAGGAATGAACAAAGTCTCCAAGAAATATGGGACTATGTGAAAAGACCTAATCTACGTTTGATAGGTGTACCTGAATGTGACGAAGAGAATGAATCCAAGCTGGAAAA
>PVKP010043865.1:0-17082 GCA_004027715.1 Plecturocebus donacophilus
TGGCTGCTTATTTGTTATTTTCATCCCCTATTCCTTCCTGTCTCCATTGTTAAACACAATTATTGGCATAAAAGAGGTTTTTAATACCCATTTTTAGACTGTATTCTAGCCTGAGCAATAAAACAAGAATCCCATTCTCTCTCCCTCTTTCTCTTCCTCTTTCTTTCTCTCTTTCATTCTTTTTTTTCTTTCTTTTGCTATTTCTTTCTCCTTTTCTCTTTTTCTAAAATCTCTTCCTCTTTCTTTCTCTTTCATTCTTTTTTCTTTTGCTGTTTCTTTCTCCTTTTCTCTCTTTTTCTAAAATCTCTTCCTCCTTCTTTCTCTCTTTCATTCTTTTTATAAAAAAAAAGAAAATGTAGTACATATATATCATGGAATACTATGCAGCCACAAAAAATAATGAGATCGCGGGCTTTCCAGGAATATGGATGGAACTGGAGGCCATTATCCTCAGCATACTAATCCAGAAACAGAAAACCAAATATCATATGTTCTTACTTATATGTGGGAGCTAAATAGACACAAAGAGGGAACAACAGACACAGGCCTACCTGATGGTGGAGGTTAGGAGGTGAGAGAGGGCAAAAAAAATAACTGTTGGGTACTCTTTCAGTACCTGGCTTAGTACCTGGGCAACAAAATAATCTGTACAACGAACCCCTGTGACATGAGTTTTATCTTTATAATAAACCTGCACATATAACCCTGAACCTGAAAGTTTAAAAAAGAAAAAACAAACCTCCAAAAAAAAAGAAGTTCACATGTGATATAATTTAATCTTCATGGCAACCTTATGCAATTAAAACTAATCTATTATCTCTATTTTACAGATGATAAAACTGGGGTCACCCATTTGGTAGATAGTAAACTGGTATTTGTACCCAGATATTTGATATCAGAGACTGTGCTATTAATCAATAAATTTTCCAAGTGAATTTTATACAGCTTTCAGCTCTATGGGATAAAACTTTATAAACATATCATCTTAAGAGAATGTAAAAATGTAGTCAACTCCTGTCTGTCCTAAAAACACAAATGCCCTGCATAATATTAAAGGATATCCTCTTTGTATTTGGCTTTATTATGTGTTTTATACTTAGATTTCAAGATCACCAATAAGGTATTTTGGGAGGCCAATAAAACTTCAGGAAAAATAACAATGCCATTCTGGATAATTTTAAGCAAGGAATAGTTAGCAGTATAGCTAACTTCCTAATCTGACTCTCATGCTTAAAATCATTTCCTATTTGCTGTTGTCTGATAAGGAAAGATCTCATCTCTTCTTAGATTTAAATAAAGCACCAAGCTAAACTGAGCTCCTCCTCCCAACTCTTTTGTTTTTCCTGCTAGGTCACAAAAAAAAAAATGTAGGCTGGGCATGGTGGCTCATGTCTGTAATCCCAGCACTTTGGGAGGCCGAGGTGGGTGGATCACCTGAGGTCAGGAGTTCGAGACCAGCCTCGCCAAAATGGTGAAACCCCGTTTCTAAAAAAACAAAAATCTGATTTACAAGATATCAAAATTTTTTTGCCAATATAGGACTTTACTAATTTGCTTAATTGTGTTGATTATATCATCAGAAGATTTGTTGTACATGACATACTGTAACCAATTCCCACAAAAATTTGAGAGTGGGCTCTAAGGGAACATATGGCAAACAAATGAATACAACTGTTGGTAAATCTATCGTAGGGGAAAATGTTATTAACATTAAATGTTTTATGGTATCACACAGCAATCATATAATATCATTAGTTTTCTCCCGTATTGTCCAAAAAGACAACAAATGGATGCTAAGGTGAAACAAGCAGAATAAAATATGCTTGGTGTCACATTGCAGAAGCAGAAAAAAACTATGAAACATATCCTGCATTATAATTAAAAATATAAGACATATCAAATTATATAAAACTGAGTCCAGAGTATTCAGTGTCACAAAAAAGGATGTTTTGGTTGACTGAAACATTAGTATCCAAATATTATAGATCCTTGTTAAAGAATAAAGATATTTCACAACTTTGCCTTTTTTTTAAGGGGAGTGGGATACTTTTAGATTTGAGGCTTTAAAATGGAAAAATTGGATATTTTCTCCTCTGCCTCCTACTCATAATTTTAAATGTAAGCATAACCTTATTGTAGTGTTTTCTCTTTTTTAAAGACAAGCTTGGCCACAGAACAAAACAATACTTACGCTGCACACCTACCTTACATCTAAAATAAGACTAGCTTCTCGTCTGCTCATTTTCTGTTCAAATCCTCCTTTATAGTAGGATGAAAGCCTCTGTATAGAGAAGAAAAGAGCAAGAAATCGTTAGTTCCATGCATGAGGTGGCATGACCTCAATCTCATCACACAGCTGCAGTGTGAGTAATGCATTTTACTAGAAGTCAACTCAAAATTATGGGGCAGGGGGAAGCACCAAACAATGAAACTTTTCAGGAAACGCTGAACAACATGAAGACTTAAAAAATGTTACCTTTTTTTCACTTTAAAACATTAATTTTTCTATACCAAGATATAACAGAAGAACAAAAGAAATTGGTAGAAGCAAAATGCTTGAACTTTTTCTAAGCTTGTAGTACTTTTCTCATTGGATAACCTTGATCGAGTCATTTAATGTTGATATGGCAGACATGGTTTAGCCTATCACACTAGCCAACAGAGAATGGGGAGGAACTGATGAAGTGGGGAGTATGTCACAGTGGCAGACAAGCAAGCCAAGAGCGGCTGAGAAGCTGGATTAAAAAGTTTCAATGCTGCTGGAGAGGAATAAACAAGAAGGGAAGGATTCGAGATGTAATGGGGGCCAGGTTGGGGGAAGGCCTTGTAAACAATGGAAAGAATTTCGAATTTTAAGTGGGAGGAGAAGCCAGAGCACTGGAATAACACAGTCTAACTTTGATTTAATCTAACTGCCACGTAGAGAAGAGAAAGGTGCAAGGGTAGAAGCAGCAGCCCAGTTAAGAAAACATAACAATAATCCAGAAAACAGATGATGATGGTATAACTAAGGTGGTAGCAAAGGAGGTGATAAAAATGGTGAGATTCTGGATGTATATTGAAAACAGAACTAACATGTGCTTGATGGATTGAATTTGGGATATGAGAAAAAAAGGAATTAAGAATGATGTTGAGGACACTGTTACATGCTCACTAGATCTCCCATCAGGAGTGAAGGACTTACTTCCGAGACACTAGGGCTGTGGCTGGCTGATAGCTCCCAGCTGTCAGACACTTTAGGAATCGCGTTGCCTAAAGACACTTAAGCTCATCCCACTTTGTGGGGCAGCCTGTGTCTACCAACTGGTTGACATGGGATAGAAACATTGTAGTTCTCTAGGGTTCAGTCCTTGGATTTATCTATACTCACTTTCCAGGTAACATCATTTAATCTCATGACCCCTTGCCCCAACTTGGGATAACTACAATAGGTCATCCTTGTTTAGAGGTCTTTGTGAGATTGGCTGAGGCTTTTGTTAGGACTGCACTGAAGCCTAACTTGTCCTTCTATCCTTCTTTACCTTTCTTTCTGGAGTTGTTTACGCTAAGAGCACTCCCTAATAAAAGTACAGCCTGCTTATCTTTGTCTCACTCTGATTTCCACAGAACCCAAGCTGTGCAAATGACCTCAAGGTTTCTGGCCTAAACTGCCAAACTGCCATTTAATGACTTAGGAAAGGAGCAGCTGTTTATTTGCTGTGGGTGACAGACATGAGGAGAATGATTTGGTATATATTAAGTTTGAAATGTCTTAAATATCCAAGTGGATAATGTCTGACTTAACATTAGACTTAACATTTGAGAGTCATTAGTGTACAGATAGCATTTAAAGCCATGAGACTAATGAGAATTTAAAAACTGCAACATTTAGTGATATAGAAATGGAGAGGAATCAGTAAAGGAGGCTGAGAAGGCCTAGCAGTAAGGGAGGAAGAAACCACAAGTCAAGAGTGAGGAAATGAAAAATGGTTTCAAAGTTTCTGATAGGTAAAGTAAAATGAGAGCCAAGAACTGACCTCTGTATTTAGCAAAGGGGACACCAAAATCTGAGAAGAGTTGCAGAAGGTGAGGTGAGCATATGATTAGAGTGTGTTTAAGACAGAGTGGGAAGAAAAGGATGGAGACAGCAAGTAAAGACACTATTTTCAGTAGCTCTAAACAGAGAAACAGGATGTACAAACTCAGCTTTTAGGAGGAAACATACGCATATATGATTACAAGTATATATGTTGCTAAGCATGAAACCATTTCAGAAAAATAAGTATGCTTACATAAAATAAAATCTGAAAGTATATAAATAACTTTAGTTTTTAGCTGGTAGGATTATAGTTTTTTTTTAAACTTTTAAATTTTCAACAGTCAACCCATGTTATTTATAAAACTAAAGAAAAAGAATACCATAATAAACCAAGGAAATAACTAGAGCTTAAAAAAATGAGTTCCGGGGAGTCAGATCTGGCCATTTATATAAGCTACAGTCTTTGAACAGCTTGTTATAAATTTCTACTTGATAATAAACAATTTCTGGCAATTAATTCATTCAATAAACACTTTAGCAACTGCTATGGGCCAGGCAATTTTCAAATGAGAGACCAAGGACTGTCCGTCATCACATAGATGCTAATCTATCACTGAATCAATACTGTGAGAATATAATGTACTATCCAAGTTTTGAGTAATTTACAATCCAGTGAAAAAAACAAATAGTCCCTCACCCCAATACAAGTTTTGAGGAGAAGAAGGATATGAAATTGGGTTAATTACACATACTAAATTGAACAAACTTTATATCTTTCTAAACATACTACATAGAGAGTATGCCCATATATAAAGAGAGATATGGAAAGAAATTTAGATACAGATACGAATGGAAAGAATACGGGAGTCAGGCATGGTGGCTCACGCCTGTAACCCCATCAAGAGTTCGAGACCAAGTGAATACCTGCCTCTACTGAAGATATAAAAATTAGCTGGGTGTGGTGGTGTACGACTGTAATCCCAGCTACTCTGGAGACTGAGGCAGGAGAATCGCTGGAACCTGGGAGGTCTCAGCTTGCAGTGAGCCGAGACTATACCACTGCACTCCAGCCTGAAGTGAGACTCTGTTTCAAAAAAAAAAAAAAAAAATGACCGAGCGCAGTGGCTCTGCCTGTGGTTCCAGCACTTTGAGAAGCCAAGGCGGGCAGATCACCTGAGGTCAGGAGTTCGAGACCAGCCTGACCAACATGGAGAAACCCCATCTCTACTAAAAGTACAAAAAAACTAGCCGGGTGTGGTATCACATGCCTGTAATTCCAGCTACTCGGGAGGCTGAGGTAGGAGAATCACTTGAACCCGGGAGGTGGAGGTTGTGGTGAGCCAAGGTTGCGCCATGGTAACAAGAGTGAAACTCCTTCTCAGTTTAAAAAAAAAAAAAAAAGAATGAGGGACTTACTTAGAGGAATAGGGCTGGTTTTAAGGTTTCTTTCAGGAAACCAAAATTTCTACTAGATGCATATCTTATAATTAAATTAAAGGTAATTAGTTTAGTCATAATAAAACAGAAGTATCACCTAATATTTGTTCGTTTTTAAATCATGCCTGGAACTAATGCATAGAGTAATTCTTTATTCAGAATAAAATATTTCAGTGAGTCTTTATTTACCTAAAATTTGAAACCAGCATAATAAAAAAGATAAACTTAGGATGTTTTATAAACTGTCATTCCCACTATAGTCAGAAAGCTCATTAACCTTAAAAGCAGATATTGGTAACTGAGCCGATAACAACAATAAAAAATCAGTGTAACTTATTAAACCAGAGCAGCATAAATACATCATTCCTACCCTACCAATATAGTGCATAAGAGGCCTGGCACCCGTCACTTTACCCTCAGGCTGAGAAAGAGAACCATATGCCTCTTACTTTGATGTGCATCTTACTCTGGGTGGTAGGTACTAAAAGACGCAAAGGGGTATACCAGCAGGCCCCCTTTCAGAACCCAGAAGTCTGAGGAGGTGGGAAGCTATGCCAAGGAGTAAAATGTGTACAGTGCTCAACCTCTCTTGAATTCTCCAGGTACCAATCCTGTCTCTAGACTCCCTGCTTTGCAAGACATGCCTGTTAACAAACCCACCTATGTTATTTACAGCCCACTGTCAACACTCTCATTCAATTAAGCTGTTCAACCAACCCTACCAAACTGCTCAAGAAAGTCAAGAACATTACCTCTACTAGTCAGTTTAGTTATCATAAATATAAATCAACAACCAAGGGTCACTGGACATTTCAGCAAACCCAGTATCATGGAGGGGAAAAAAAGAACCAATATGAACAAATAACAACTGGCTTTAGGAAAAGGAGATCAATTAGGAAGCAGAAGAGAATTTGGCCAAATTCTAATTAATCGCTTTAGAAATATTCAAAAGGATATCAAATTAATTAAAAAATGAGTTGCTATTTTTCTTGTTTAAAGAAACAAGAAAGAATCCTTGGAATTTAGAAAATTACTAATGTGGGCTAGGCGCAGTGGCTCACGCCTGTAACCCCAGCACTTGAGGAGGCTGAGGTGGGTTGATCACTTGAAGTCAGAAGCTCAAGACTGCCCTGGCCAACATGGTGAAACTCCAACTCCACTAAAAATACAAAAATTAGCTGGGCACAGTGGCGAGTGCCTGTAACCCCAACTACTTAGGAAGCTGAGGTAGGAGAATCACTTGAACTCAGGAGGCAAAGGTTGCAGTGAGCCAAGATTGCGCCATTGCACCACACAGCCTTGGTGACAGAGCAAGACTCTGTCTCAAAAAAAGAAAAAAAAAATTACCAATGTGAAGAATTCAGTGGATAGACTGAATAACAGAATAGACATTGCTAAGGGCCAGTCTGGTGATCTGGAAAATAAGCTGCGAAAATACTATAGAACGAAGAGCCCTAAATGAAGAGCAAAGAAAGATAAGGAGATAGAAAATAAGAGATAAAATGGCAAGAGACATAGAGAATAGGTATCTTTTTATTTAGTCCAATATCTTTCTATTCAGAGTTCTAGAAGCAGAGAAGAGACAAAATGAAGGGAAGAAATAATAAAAGAAAAAACTGTAAGAAAATCTTACAGAACTAAAGACCATTTTCAAGTAAGTCAGGGCTCACTAAGAATTCTTGTGAAATTCTGGAACATCAATAAGGAAGAGAAAATCCTACAAATTTTCAGAGCTAAAAATAACTACCACCAAACCTAAAACCCCAAAACCCAAACAACAAAAGAAAATGAAAACAACAGGTTGTCTATAAATGGAGTAACAATAGTAAGAAGACCACCAAAAAATCTAGCTGTGAGTATACAAGAATGCAGGAGTGCAGGCACTGAGGCTTAATCTCAGCAGAGATTTTTATATTTCTCTAATGTTGGCTCCACCAGATTTCAAGGAGCTAGCAGCTGACAACAGTGAAAACAAAAGAAACAAACTGTTTAACAAAGAAGAAAAAACATTTACCATCCATGCATTTCATATAAAAAATTATTCTAGGCACTATTTCAGCAAAATGAAAAAAAAAGTATGAAAAAGAGAAAGATAAGATTTAAGAACAAGATGTTAAAGCTTAGAGGAAACAAAGTTTAAAAAAACAATGAAACGAAACTCCATTGAAACTTGAGCCTTGGACAGTCTCCTTTGAATAACAGATTTAGTGACACACAATTGCAGTTCCTGTCTTTTTAGTAACCTTATTTGATTGAATAATGAATAATATTTATAAAATCAAAACACTGTATATGCTGTGTTTATGAGGTATGACATTAGGATTCATCAACACCAAGTAAGCACATACTTCATTTCTCAGCTTCCCTAGAATGATTACTATTTTAACAATTGTTTAAAAATATTTGCATCTTTACTGAGGTAAAAATTTAATAATGATGATGATGATGATGATGATAAAGATATTCTAAGATGTTTTACTGAAAACTCTAAGAGTAGCACTTTGTGAAAAAGGAGCCAGATTTATTGAAAGCCAGGTTTCTTAGCTTGAGGCCCACAAAGGAGAGGGAAAGCAGGGTACACATCATTTCTCTTTTCTTTAAGAAATGCAGGTACCAGGTTCAGACTCTTTCGATTAAACAGGACAAGTAAGACCCCTGTTAGAAGATGAGGGAGCAGGCCATGTGAGCCACTAAAGAAAGAGTTTACATGAGTGTATCCCTTATAATCTCTTGAATTACCCTGCCTTATCTGTGAGCCGCCTCTACCAAGAACTGAAGATTTCCTCATTTTCTTGCTCTCTCTTCCTTTACAATGTGAAATAATATAGTTCTGCAAAGCTTGATAATTTTCTGTTTAAGGTATACTGAAGATCACCATAACAGAAGAGAAACGACTTCTGAAATTCTCTCCATTTATTATTTATAAACATATGGAAAGACATAAGTAGAATTCATTTAAAGAACTATGTTACTGTGTCCATTGCTACTACTCTATTTCAAGCCATCATCATCTACCACCTGAACTATCTCAATACCCTCTTACCAGTTTCACAGCTTCTACTCTGGCTCACTCTAGTTTATGATATAGGTAGCAAGCGGAGTTATAACCTAAAATGCAAATCACATTGCCTCCATGCTCAAAACCTTTCAAGGGGCCAGGCATGGTGGCTCACACCTGTAATCCCATCACTTTGGGAGGTTGAGGGAGGCGGACCACCTGAGGTCAGGAGTTCGAGACCAGTCTAACATGGTGAAACCCGGTCTCTACTAAAAATACAAAAATTAGTCCAGCATAGAGGTGGGTGCCTGTAATCCCAGCTCCTCGGGAGCCTGAGGCAGGAGAATTGCTTGAACCTGGGAGGCGGAGGTTGCAGTGAACTGAGACTGCGTCAGTGCACTCCAGCCTGGGCGACAGAGCGAGATTCCATCTCAAAAAAAACAAAAACAAAAACAAACAAACAAAAAACCTTCCAGGGGCTTTGTATCATATCACGCTTAAGGTAAAATCTGAAGGTTTTTTTTTTTTTCATTGTCTATTAGGCACTAAGGGATCTGGGCCCAAGCTGCCACTATTCCCTTCACACAGTCCTTGGAGTTACTCTTGCTGCTAGGCTCATTTGCACCTCAGGACCTTTGCAGTGATCCCACCACCTAGGAAGCTCTTACACCAGATGCTCACATGGCCTGCTCCCTTATCTTCTTGGAGAAACCTTACCTGGCCTATTTAATGTAAAGATTCCTCATTGTTGTTACTCTTTAGACTCTTACCCTGATTTGATTTTCTCAAAAGCATGTGACACTTCTGGGTATTATATATCGTACTATATTTTTCTTAACTGTGTCTCTCCACTAACACGTAAGTTCTTAGAGGACAATGTCTTTGGTCCATAAATATATCCCACTGTCTATGATGTTTAGCTAGCATGTAGTACGTGCTCAATGAATATTTACTGAATATGTACCACTATTTTAGCCAAATAAAATATAAATAGGAAGACAGAAAATATGCCTATGTTCCCTCTAATCACAAATATGCATTTCTAAGACTGTAAATCACTTGTATTTTTTTTTTAATCTAAGTTTAATTATTTTTCAGTATGTCATCTTTTGATGCTATCATTGTTCATGGCTAAGCCTCACAAGCCACTCATCTTTTGGTGACCTACACCATAATACGAATGTAAGATATTATACATAAACATTGAAAATTTTGAGTTTTATCATCATGAACTAGAATGTGATAAATTTAATGGCTGTGATAATGGTATTAACATGACATTCTGTCCTCCAATAAATTATAAATTTGAAAAAAAAATGAGTCTCTGGTAGGTTTTGAAATATGTAAGGAAATAACATATATAAAGTAAGTAGTTTAGTAATTTTACATTTAGTAGTATTATGTCAACTCTGATATAACTTACTTTCCCTGTTTAATCACTGTTCATTTATTTAATAAACATCTAGTGATTCTTCATCTCTGTACCAGGAACTTAGAATAGCTGATAATCAATTTGGTTTGTAGCAATTTCAAATCTCAACCAAGTTGATCTATCCCAAATCTGCTTCTATTTCCCTGAAGCCAATGTTTATGCTACAGGGTTTCATTGACTTTTCTTTATATTGTCTTCAGTGGTTGCAAACTACAATTCATATTGTTGCTTTTACGGATACATACTATCATTCACTTTTTCACTTATTTTCAGCTCCCCAGAATAGCTATAATGCCAGTACAAGAATGTATAGTTAGTTCTATAGCATTTCATGGTTGGAATCTTGTAATTTTATGTTTGAGCTGGCCAGGCATGATGCTGTAAGGGGACTAGTTTCAAATTTCAAGATGGCATCAACTCTTGGGTAAGCTTCATCAGGACAAGAACCATGTCTTCTTTGTTTATCAGCTATTCCAAGCTCCCGGCACAGGGATCAGGACTCACTAAATGTTTATTGAATGAATGAACAGTAACTAAACAGGGAAAATAAGTTACATCAAAGTTGATATAATACTACTAAACAGATTATAATAATTAGATGTCAAAACAAGGAATAAAGTTAGATATAAAAATAATGTGACCAAAAACTTAAAAGAAACTGAGCCAGTAAATTAGACAAACTCATCAAAGATATTGAAGGAAATAAACAGCTACAAACATTGGAAAATCCAAGCCATTTTCTAAGTTAATTCACATATGTCATACTAACAAAAATCAAAATGAGTTTTCTAACTAAAGCCACATTCAACTTACAATCTTCTTTGCAGTTTCTGTGATAACTTGTTCTAGAGGTTTCCAGATCCGAAATGTATAGTGACCTAAATAGTAAAAGGAATAAAAGCAAACATATTTTCTATAATCAAACTCAATTGTTACCTTCAGAGTGCTTGTCATAGTATTTACTGAACGTTTATATGTTATTTCAATAAATATTTCAAAACTTACCAAAAAGATGGTCATATTTTTCATATTTATAACTTACTGAAGGGCAGAATTTCATGTTAATACCATTATCATAGCCATTAAATTTATCAACTTCCAGTTTATGATAATAAAACTAGGGATTTTCAGCGTTTATATGTAATATCTTACATTTGTATTATAGTATAGGTCACAAAAAAAGATCCTAGTATTCTTTCTACAACAAACTGTAAACTCCTATTATGTATAAAGACACTTATAATACTAAAATGATTAATTGTATTGCTTTTTATGGTGATAATCACTTTGAAATATATAGAAAACAAATTCTATTTATGATCTACACTACACATATATGATCTTAATAGAATTATCTCTAAAGTAAAAAGGCAATTATGTATTAAATAATTACCAAGGATGTTAATTATCGATTTTTCTCACTGAGGATGGCTACTCTCTCTTTTTCTTTTCATTTTTTTTTTAAAGACGGGGTTTCACCATGTTGGTCAGGCTGGTCTTGAACTCCCGACCTCAGGTGATTCACCCGCCTTGGCCTCCAAAGTGCTTGGATTACAAGCATGAGCCACCACACCCGGCCTATGGATGGCTACTCTAAAAACTTATTTTAGCTCTTTCCCTAGTTAGAAATCCTAACAATCAAAACTCCCCTGAGTCCTGACAACTAAGAGTCAATAGTAAAACAGGTTCTAAATTATTTTGAGGGCATCAGACAAGAGTAAAATATTATCTAGTTAATTTATCTTTTGCACCCTAATCAGATCGTGTCTTCTACTAGTACCTCTTTCTCCAACAGTCTTGCTAGAAAAACAGTATATGACACTACAGGCTTTAAACTGCTAACCATAAGCCTATTTGCAAATCAAGAGTTCTACTGCAAAAATTCAACTACCTAGATCTTTTAGAAAAATGTACCTGCCTATGTATACTGTTATTTCTGTGCAAACACGTTACATGAAAGACAGGATGCCAGAAATGGGAAAATGTGAAGATTAAAAAGCTCTTGACATAAAGGAGAACACTAAAGTGAAATTAAAAGAGGCTGATTCCCTAACTTGCCTGTATCTCTTATCACACAGATGACAGCTTCCATTTGATTTTACAATAGTATGAAATGTAGCTTTTATATTACCTCAAAATTCTTCAAAACCATAGTGACTGACTTCTAGTCTCGGTTAAAAAGCAGTTAAATGCTTTAAGAAGTGACATGTCATGGTTTACTCTAACTGGAAGACCTAGTCCCAACAATTCTAAGTGTACTTTCTCCTAAATTCTGTTATTTGGTTGTATTTGGCTCTGGAAGAGATTTTGCTATTATTTAATATAATATTCTAGTCAGTAATATGAGTTTGGAAACAGTGTGTTCTACTTAGAAAACACATACCAATTGTTGTCATTTTAGAAAAACAATTCTGGAAAAAATACATCTTTATCTTATTTCAAATCAAAATCCTACATTTGAATTCATAATTATGCCCACTCTACTAATTAATACTAAAATTCCTTTATGTTTGGGGCGAGTTTGTCAGAATTTCTTTTGAGACATGATATTCTTCTCATGAAACCTCAGAAATTAGTTAAGTTATATAATTGACACATAAGACCCTGATGACAAAAAGATCAAGAGAATCTGAACCACTGATCTAGATTTTAAAGTTCTGATTGTTAAGGTGTTTTTTCACTTGCAAGACAAAAGATTAAAATAAATTAAGTGGTTTAAATGATAATCATGAGAAATTAAATACCATATAAAACAAGAACCTCTTTTTCTCTCACTTCTATTAGATCTTACTAAACTCCATATAGCCACAATGGAATGCAACTTCGCCTAAAAGAAGATCCAATTAACAAGATCAAATAGATAGAACTTACAAACACAAATGTTAAAACATAAAAGTAAATCTTTATCAATAAGGAAATATTATCAAATTAACATTTAATTAGGAAATAGCTAATTTTAAACTACTATAAGTTAATGACAGACTCAGCAAATTGACTTTAGATCTTAAGAACTATTCTATCAAGAAAGGTAATTTTAGCGGTGGAAAAAAGTCTCCTGGGTTTATCAAGGTAATTATACCAATATGTCGAGAGACAAATTAAAAAATAAACTACAGGGAACAATTATGCTCATGAGAAAGAACTGACAGCTCAAAATGCATAAACCTATTTGCAAGAAAAAACAAATATGGGAGAATAAGGAACCCCATACCACTTATATTTACATAACATTAAAGATTTCTTTTTATAGTATACTATACCTCAAACTGAAAAAAAAAAAAAAAAAAAACAAGCAAAACAAATGCCAGGAAGATAAACTATTATTGGAGCTAGTTTTCCTGGCTTTTGTATCACTAATTTTCTTCCCATAAAGTTTATCTAGATTTTGCTACAATGACAAATGTTCAGTAACTACAAATGGTGGAAAGAATGAGAATGTATAATGCCTAAAAACCAAAACCTCAGAACACTAAGGGTCTACTCATGAATCACTGTAGATGCTATTTGGAAATATTTCTCCTGCAGTTTATTGGTATATATTCTTTATCTTACCTGCAAATACAAGAGCTGCAACACCCAGTCCTACAGCTATCAAACTTCTTGACTATGGAGGAAAAAAATGAATATTACTTATGATGTAACATGCTGGGCTTTAAAAGTAAATCATTTTTAATTATGAGAATAATTATGTTACAATACTACATTTTCTTCAAGCTCTACTGTGAAGACCAGGACTTAAAAAAATATGCAGTGTCTATGAGATTATATCTGCTGCTCACTGTATCAGCTAATTCTCAGTGAACTGAAATGATTCTAGATTTTCATTTAATTTCCATATATTTGAATCCATTCTAACCAAGAGCTTTTATATTACCAATTGCTAAATTTTTTTTTATAGACTATTTTTAATAGTGGGTTTAATATACTTATCTTCTATAAAGATAAAAGGCACATATTTCCTCCTCCATATTTTACATTTGCAATGTTCAACAGCATTTGCTATATTTAAAAATTTCATGAAACCTGACATTAATGTTTAGGAAAGAAGTCAAGCTTCCAAACTTAACAAAAATAATAATAATAATAAAAAATTAAGAGTTGGTTAATGTCTACCCTAGAGTAAAAATTTTAAAATAAGGGCCCAAAATTCAGAATGTCAGAATCTAAAGACATAAGCTAATTCTGATGAAAATCGATATTAAATTGACTGTATATCTATATGATTCTAAGCTTTTCTCCTTAAACATCTCAGGAAAATATTAATGTCACAATAACAAAAGATTTATGTGGCAAAGATCAACGGTTATCCTCAATATCCATTCTCCTTTTTTTCAATAAGATCAGGAATTCCTATTTTTAGCCCGACATATTTTTCCAAGCCTGCTTAAGACTTAGGTGTGGCTATGTTAACTAAGTGTTGGCTCTTAAGACATAACCAGAGTAGTGTATGCAAGTTCTGAGAAGTCCTACAAGCGGGGTAGGGAGATGTCCTTCTCCTTTTCCATTTCTTCTTCCCGATGGCTGGAATGCATACATTACTACTGGAGCTCTTGGATAAAGAAGGAAGAACAATGAGATGAAAAGACACTATTCCAGATGATCATGGAGCTGCCTTGTCACCCCTGAATTGTCTCTATTTATTAATACAAGAGATAAAAACAAAAGTCCTATCTTCCTAAGCCACTATATTTTTGGGTTTTAGGCACTTGGAGCCAAAACAAATTCTAATGGATACAAAATTAAGAAGTAAAACCACAGAAATGATTTTTCTGTTAAGTGGTGAGAGAGACAAATCCATAAGGGTCAGCAAAGACTTTTAAAACACTAGCATAATCTCCCTAGGGAACAGAATGAATATACTTCTTCATTGGTGCAGACATAGTAAGATGGAGGCTGAGACTAAAGGGGATGCTAAAACCAAAAAGCCATTCAGCCATTGGCCTTCAAGTTCTGTAAGAAAATATACACACCAAATCATAGGAAATCAAAGTCCCAACCTTCAAGGAATGACTCTATAATGAGAAATACCAGGTCAGCAAGGGTAGCTGCGTGAAGGTGCTCTAACTTTAATATGCAAAACTCTGAGAAATCTAGAGCCTGAAGACAAGATGAAGGACATTCCTCTAGGCTTCTCTCCCCATCAGTTCCAGCTTTAAGTCACGCCTTTTCACAAGGAAATGACAGCAGGGCCATTTCAGTAAAAGAAGATTCATTCCCTGGCAGAGAAGAGAACGCATAGAGCTACCTACCAGAGAGGCAAACGATCCTCAGGGTTCCTTTCTGGTTGTCTAGCCTGCCTGAAACAGAAAGTTATTCCTGAATAGAAGACGTATTCAAAGAAAATAACGTTCTGTTGAGGTATCTTTTTGCCATTTTCTAGGGCTTCCCTGGTGCTCTATATTTTGAGCTCTCTGGCCTGACCTTCCATTGGTTCACTTTAAGGATCCTCAGTCCAATCAAACTATTCAACTATTTCATATGTGAATTATATCTTCTTCCCTTATAATTGTGCTTATTCTTTTCTCACTAGAAACACTCATATGTGCCTACCCAAATCCTACCTGCTCTTAATATCTCAGCCTGAATCTGCCACAGAATGGTGGAAGTCATTTACAACACATAGCTAAGTGCACATGCTCAAATATACATACAGACTTCCTCCAAATTAATAATAAAAAGACAGACAGCCAAATGGAAAATGGGCAAAACACTAAGTTGGTAATTTCACAAAACACACACACACAAAACTAAATGGCTAATAAACATACGAAAATGTGCTCAATTTTAAAAGGAACAAGAGAATACCAACAACAACAGGATGGCACAGAATATTAATATCAGAATACAAATATCTGTGGCCTTTATGGAACTTGTTTTGTCCAATGACGCATCCCAAGGGCATAACAACAGTTATCTACACCTCACAGGGTTATGTGAGGATAAAACGTAAGAATACACGTAAAGCATTTGGCACAGTGACTTGGGAAATGTCAAACAATCGGTAAATGAAACTGCTTTCAATATTATCAGTAAAAGCTGGGTGCAGAGGCTCACGCCTGTAATCCCAGCACTTTGGGAGGCCACGGAGGGCAGATCACCTGAGGTCAGAAGTTCAAGACTAGTCTGGCCAACATGGTGAAAGCCCATTTCTATTAAAAATACAAAAATTAGCTGGGCGTGGTGGCGCACACCTGTAATCTCAGCTACTCAGGAGGCTGAGGCATGAGAATCACCTGAACCTGGGAGGTGGAGGTTGCAGGGAGCTGAGATGCCGTCACTGCACTCCAGCCTGAATGACAGAGCCAGACTCTCTCAAAAAATAAATTAAAGGCTGGGCGCTGTGGCTCATGCCTGTAGTCACAGCACTTTGGGAGGTCGTGGTGGGCAGATCACCTGAGGTCAGGAGTTCGAGACCAGCCTGGCCAACACGGTGAAATCCTGTCTCTACTAAAAATATGAAAATTAGCTGGGTATAGTAGTGGGTGCCTGTAATCCCAGCTACTCGGGAGGCTGAGGCATGGGAATCGCTTGAACCCAGGGAGTGGAGGTTACAGTGAGCCAAGATCACGCCACTGCACTCCAGCCTGGGGGATAGAGCAAGACTATATCTCCAAAATACTAATAATAATGATAATAAAAACTATCAATAAAAATAACTACTATTAAATAAGAGTATTATAACAGAAGTTCAAACAAAGTTCTATAACACTTGAATATGTATGAGTAAGAGAAGATTCAGAAAGTGTTTTTGAGGTAGCCTCTGGAAAATGAACTGGTCTTTCCTAGGTTAACTACCCCAATTTTTCACATTTTGATAAATGCATATTTGAAAAATAAAGTCTTTAAAAAGGTAAGCTATTGTGATATTGAATTTTTATAGATTAATAATTATTGCATCATTTTTACTATTTCAACCATTCAAAATGAGAGAAATAGTTGCCTCTACAATTTCAAAGAGATTTTTATTTCAAGGATTAAAGATATATAAGAAAACATTAAGAGAGATCCAAGATGGCCGATCACTAGCAGCTCAGGATTGCAGCTCCCAGTAAAAGCGCAGAGAGCCAGTGGACGCCACACTTACCGATACATTTTTGCTGCCCACGGACCAGGACATTCCCAGCGGAGGAGCCCCACGGGTCGCCAGCGTGACCCTTTCGGCTGGCGCGGCTTTTTTGCCGGCGCCTCGGCTCGGCG
>PVKP010043866.1:6756-17180 GCA_004027715.1 Plecturocebus donacophilus
CAGAGTCTCACTCTGTTCCCCAGGCTGGAGTGCAGTGGCGTGATCTCAGCTCACTGCAACCTCCACCTACTGGGTTCAAGCAATTCTCCTGCCTCAGCCTCCCAAGTAGCTGGGACTACAGGCATGTGCCACCATGCCCAGCTAATTTTTTGTATTTTTAGTAGAGACAGGGTTTCACCATGCTGTCCAGGCTGGTCTCAAACTCCTGACCTCAATGAGCCACCATTCTTGGCCCCCTACTGGTTCTTTAAATTATTAAGGCATGTTAATAAGTAACATCTTCATTTTAATTTCATAAATACTTGTTTAAGACTTATATGTCAGGTACTATTCTAAGTGCTTTAAAAATACCAATTTATTGGGGGTGGAGTGAGAATGGTTAATGAGTACAAAAATATAGTTATAATGAATAAGATCTAGTATTTGGTCGTACAATAGGGTGACTGCAGTCAACAGTACTTTACTGTACATTTTATTTTTTATTTATTTATTTATATTTTTTTGAGATGGATTCTTGCTCTGTTGCCCAGGCTGAAGTGCAGTGGCGCGATCTTGGCTCACTGCAGCCTCCGCCTCCTAGGTTCAAGCAATTCTCCTGTCTCAGACTCCCAAGTAGCTGAGACTACAGGCGTACACCACCACGCCCACCTAATTTTTTGTATTTTTAGTAGAGATGGGGTTTCACCATATTGATCATACTGGTCTCGAACTCCTGACTTTCAGTTATCTACCTGAAGTTGGCCTCCCAAAGTGTTGGAATTACAGGCGTGAGCCACCACGCCGGCCTATTTATTGTACATTTTAAATAACTAAAGTTATACTCTTATTGTGAATAAACTAAAAGAGTACAATTGAGATGCCGGTAACACAAAGAAAAATGATAAATACTTGATACTCATTTACCCTGATGTGATTATTATGCATTGTATGCCTGAACCAAAATACCTCATTTACTCCATAAATATATACCTACTATGTACCCACAAAAATTTGAAATATATATATATTAATTTAATCCTCATAACAACCCTGACAGGTACTTTATTATCTTCATTTTTATATGAGAAAACTAGAGAACTCGTGATACAGTATTTTATCCATACATATGTGGCTGAGAGGTCTCTTGTTTAAATTTTTCTGAGACAGGATCTTGCTCTGTCATCTAGGCTGGAGTGCAGTGGCGTGATCATAGCTCACTGCAGCCTCGACCTCCTGGGCTCTAGCAATCCTCCCAGCTCAGCCTTCCGTATAGGCATGCGCCATCACACCCAGATAATTTTATCTATTTTTTGTAGAGACAGGGTCTCACTTTGTTGCCCAGACTCTGTGCAGTCTTAAAACATGTCTTCTTTCTCCTTTCTTTGTGATTTACCCACTTTGGCCCAGCTCACCAGAGCCATCTGGGTGTTCCTCTATCAACTGCTCTGTGTACGCATCTAGAATTGAGCAACACTGGGCTAGGAGGCAAAAATAAAGGGAAGTAAAAAATTGCCTCAAATGACCCAGACTAGAGAATGGAAAGTAAAAACTAGGCTAAAGGCAAAATAAATAAGAGGCCAGACAGTAATTAATGGAAACACAACACAAGTCCTATAGTAGTGTTTAAAATGATCACATTTCCCAGAGAACCGAGGAAAGGGAAAACTGGCATGTATCTAGTATTAGGGGACAGAATTACTGAGTTTTCCAGTTTATTAGTTCAGTTCTGTGTGTATTTTTTAAGTCACCATCCTGCCAGACCTTGGAAATCGTGGTTGGTTAAGACAGTGGTCATAACCACTGAGATGCATGTAATACATTATTCAATACTAGTGCAAATACAGAGATAATCACAGACCATTATTGAAGGTACAGAGGAAGGAGATTAGTTTAATAGAAATTGAGGAGGTGAGAGCAGTCAGGGAAGGATTTCTGAAATGAATCTTCAAGGAGCAGTGTTAGCCACAACACTGCTGGAGGGACTGCTGGAGGCAGGCATTCCACACTGGACACAGCATGACCAGGCTTAGAGGTATGACTAGGTATTGGGTGTTCAAGGAACCTTAAGCAGATACGAAGTGCTGAAGATGAGACTGAGAAGGAGACATTAGGGCTTTTTTTAAGTCATGACCTAGCTAAAACTCATTTGTTAATTCATCCAGTATTCATCAACTCCTGGCATTGTGATTTTTGTTTTGTTTTTGTTTTTCTTTGGAGACAAGGTCTCACTCAGTCACCTAGGCTGGAGTGTAGTAGCGTGATCATAGCTCACTGCAGCCTCGACCTCCTGAACTCAAGCAATCCTCCCACCTCAGCCTCCCAAGTAGCTGGGACCACAGATGTGCACTACCACACCTGGCTAATTTTTTTGTTGTTGTTGTTGAGACAGGGTTTCACCATGTTGCCCAGGCTGGTCTTGAACTCCTGGCCTCAGGCAGTCTTCCCACCTTGGCCTCCCAAAGTGCTGGGATTACAGGTATGAGCCACCACATCTGGCCATCATTCTTAATAATTATTTATTGAGGCCAGGCACAGTAGTTCACACCTATAATCCCAGCACTTTGGGAGGCCGAGGCGGGCAGATCACGAGGTCAGGAGATCAAGACCATCCTGGCTAACATGGTGAAACCCTGTCTCTACGAAAAATAGAAAAAATTAGCTGGGCGTGCTGGCACGCGCCTGTAGTCCCGGCTATTCAGGAGGCTGAGGCAGGAGAATTGCTTGAACTTGGGAGGCAGAGGTTGCAGTGAGCCGAGATCGCGTCACTACGCTCCAACCTGGCAATAGAGAAAGACTCTGTCTCAAAAAAAAGATATCTATTGAATGAGTATCCATTATTACCACTGAGGGAAGATAACACAGAAGTGTAAGCAATCCATTGTTAAGCAGCTTATATTCTCCCTGGGGAGACACCAGATACACACCTGAATAATTAAGCACAGAGTACTATAGGATTAGGTACCAAGTAATGGTACAGAGAATAAATATGATGGGACTTTAGAGGAGAGAGAGAGGTATGGACTGATGAGCTTAGGAAAGGCTTTTCTGTGGAGATGGGACTCAAACTGGCTTTTAAGAGATGAGATTGGCTCAGTGGAGAGGAGAGGAGACATCATATGAATGAAGTCAGAAGGCATGTTCAGGCATGGTGCATAGGCTCATATTTTTATTGATTCTGTCACCATCAATGGTGGTCAACAGTGGCTATTTCCTGAGTGAACTTATAAGTTTCCTTTATTATACAAATTTATTCTTTTCTTTAGTTCGAATAATGAGTTCAGATGGCAAATGATACTTACTTTTCTGAGTCTGATTTCTTTTTTTTTTTGTTTTTTGAGACAGAGTCTCATTCTGTCGCCCAGGCTGGAGTGCAGTGGCGCAATCATGGCTCACTGCAACCTCCGCCTCCCAGGTTTGAGCTATTCTCCTGTCTTAGCCTCCTGAGTAGCTGGGATTACAGGCTTGCACCACCATGCCCGGCTAATTTTTTTTTTTTTTTTTTTTTTTTTTTATTTTTAATAGAGATGGGGTTTTACCATGTTGGTCAGGCTGGTCTTGAACTCCTGACCTCTTGATCCGCCTACTTCGACTGCCCAAAGTGCTGGGATTACAGGTGTGAGCCACCACGCCTGGCCTTTTTTTTTTTTTTTTTAAGAGACTGTGTCTTGCTCTGTGGCTCAGGCTGTCAGGCTGGAGTGCAGTGGCGTGATCCTAGCTCACCACAGCCTTGAACTCCTGGGCTCAAGTGATCCTCCTGCCTCAGCCTTGAAAAGTGCTGAGTTTATAGGAATGAGCCACCACTCACAGCCTGTATTTGGTTCCTCAGTTTCAGAGAGGAAGCAGCAAAGCTTCAGATAGCAATAGATCTGCTCAAAGATTTATCCAAATCTATTCCGTTTTTGTGTTTGCATAACAAGAATTTAGATAGCGAAGGATCCCTGTATTTGTATTCCTCTCTGTGCAAATTGCTGATTCAGATTTCATATTGTTTTCAGGAATATGAAAGTAATTTAATATTACTTCATTGTCAGTAGGTTGGACCAAAAGTGTTTGAATATTGGACACTTGACGCCAGGCATGGTGCCTCACACCTATAATCCCAGCACTTTAGGAGGCTGAGGTGGGTGGATAACCTGAGGTCAGGAGTTCGAGACTATCCTAGCCAACATGGTGAGACCCAGTCTCTACTAAAATTACAAAAATTAGCTGGGCATGGTGGTGGGCACTTGTAATCCCAGCTACTTGGGAGGCTGAGGCAGGAGAATCACTTGAACTGGGGAGGCAGATGTTATAGCGAGCCGAGATCATGACATTGCACTCCAGCCTGGTTGACAAGAGCGAAATTCCATCTCAAAAAAAAAAGAAATGAAAGTTAGACACTTGCTATGTGAATAGTAAATCTTGTTTATATGTCACACAAAAAGAATATGTTGAAAAGACGTATACTAGCAGAATACAGAGTATGTGATTTGAAAAGCACTTTAATACTATATATGCAAATTATATACTGTATAAGACTTTTTGTGTTTTTTTTTTTTAATGAGAAATTTATGGAACTGCTTCCTGTTCTAATTCTGTTGTAGACAGCTATGACTATCTCCAAAATGCACCTCCTGGATTTTTTCCGAGACTTGGTGTTATTGGTTTTGCTGGCCTTATTGGACTCTTTTTGGCTAGAGGTAGGTGCAGTTTTGTGAGTTTAACAGCTCATAAAGCAGAAATAGGATATATGTTTCTTTCTTTCATTTACCAGGTTTCAGAATAATGAGTTGGTTCCTAAATATGGCTTTCTTAATGTATAATTGATATGGTTATTATATTTGATTTTAAACATAAATAGAAATTGTATACTCTTAAAAAAAAAAAAAAAGGCCAGGCGCAGTGGCTCACGCCTGTAATCCCAGCACTTTGGGAGGCCGAGGCAGGCAGATCATAAGGTCAGGAGTTCAAGACCAGCCTGACCAACATGGTGAAACTCCGTCTCTACTAAAAAGGCAAAAAGTAGCTGGGCATGGTGGTACATGCCTGTAATCTCAGCTACTTGAGAGGCTGAGGCAGGAGAATTACTTAAACCCTGGAGGCGGAGGTTGCAGTGAACAGTGATCATGCCACTGCACTCCAGCCTGGATGACAGACAGAGTTAGACTCCTTCTCAAAAAAAAAAGAAAAGAAAAGAAAGAAATTAGTTACCCTTTATAGGCACATTTTCTTGATGAAACCCGTATTGTTCTTTGGTACAGAAAGAGTGAAATTTTGTTCAAAGTCTTTCACACCTGAGAAATAAACTGTTTCTAAACATTTCACTATTAAGATCAGGCTGTTCATCACAGTAAATAGAACAGTGATTTAATAGAGATTTTATTACCTTCTTGATTTGTCATGGCTTCAGTCAGTGATGACATAAAAACTTTTAAAATGCTTAAAATTCAATGCTAACAAATGAATGCCAACTTAAAAATATTACTACACTGCTAGATATAAAGTATTTATAGAAAATAAAGGCTGATAAAATACTTCACTATGATGAGATTAATTTGTTAGGAACTACTTGAAGTTTCACTGCTTGGAAACTAAATGTTCATCATATAAAATTCTGACCTTTCTGTCATTCCTAATGAAGAAAGTTTATGAACCCTGTAATCAGACCCCCATAAGAGAGAACCATAGAGACTAGTTTGGTCCCTTTATTAGTTTGTTTTGCATTGCTATAAAGGAATACCTGAGGCAGGGTAATTATAAAGGAAAGAGGTTTATTTGGCTCATGGTTCTGCATGCTGTACAAGAAGCACGGAGCCAGCATCTATTTTTATTGAGGGTCTCAGAAAGCTTCCAATTGTGTTAGAAGACAAAGTGGGAGCAGGCGTGTCACATGGAGAGAGATGCCAGGCTCTTTTAAACAACCAGCTCACATGTGAACTAATAGACTGAGAAATCCCCCATTATCATAGGGAGGGTACAATGCCATTCAGGAGGGGTCTGCCTCCATGACCCAAATACCTCCCAGCATGGGGGGGTCACGTTTCCACATGAGATTTAGAGGGGCAAACATTCAAACTATATCAGTCCTAATCCTCCAATTTAAAAAATCTTCCATCTACATGCAATAGCTGTTATTTTATTTTATTCATTTTATTTTATTTTTTTGAGATGGAGTCTTGCTCTGTTGCCCAGGCTGGACTGCAGGGGCGAAGTCTTGGCTTACTACACCCTCCGCCTCCTGGGTTCAAGTGATTCTCCTGCCTCAGCCTCCCGAGTAGCTGAGATTATAGGTGTGCACTACCACACCCAACTAATTTTTGTATTTTCAGTAGAGATGAGTTTTGCCATATTGGCCAGGCTGGTCTCCAGCTCCTGACCTGAAGTGATTGGCCTCCTTTGGCCTCCCAAAGTGCTGGGATTACAGGTGTGAGCCACTGTGCCTGGCCTTATTTTATTTTTTTAAATTGGTTTCTTTTTTGAGACAGGGTCTCACTGTACCACCCAGACTGGAGTACAGTGGTGCAATCATAGCTCACTGCAGCTTAGATCTCCTGGGCTCAAGTGATCCACCCACCTCAGCCTTTCAAGAAGCTGGGATTACAGGTGCCCGCCACCATGCCCAGTTAATTTTTGTGTTTTTAGTAGAGACGGGGTTTCACTATGTTGCCCAGGCTGGTCTTGAACTCCTGAACTCAAGCCATCGACCTCCCTTGGTGCTCCCCAAAGTGCTGGGATTACAGGCATGAGCCCCTGCGCCTGGCCAGTGGCTGTTATTTTTAAATCTGGAGGGTAGACACTGCCCTGGTGGCACTACCAGCTTATCTGTGGAAGCAACTCATGTCATAGTCTTCGTGCCCTCCTCCCGTCTCATGCAGAATGTGTCAGAATTAAATTTCCAGCTTATTTTTTGTAATCAACTTATGAACCAACATTTTTCCCCAAACTTCTTTCATCTCATCTCATTTCTTGCAAAGCTGTTCAAAAGAGCATTCGGTCTTATTTAGATAGTGTTTGAGATTGATGGACATCCCTAGGCCAGGGTGTTGGGATTTCAGCTGTTGTTAGGGAGGTGGGAACGTAGAAGTGAGTGAAAGGAGCTTCCCCCTCCCTCACCATGGTTAGAGTATGTGGGGAAGTCTTCCAGGTCCAAAGAAAGCTCTTTTTCTCTGTTACGGGTACATTCCTACAATGCCAAGAGGTTGTCCCTGGCATATCCACTAGGGTGACCATTCTATGGAGGATTGGAGACCGTGCTCTCTTAGCCAGAGCAGCAGCATGAGTACACCTGCTACAGCAGGTTCTGGTCCTCCGATTTCATTTGTTTCTTTGTCTCTTCTTCCTTTTCCTGGGGACAGCTTAGTAGTATTAAAATAATTTGAGACCTTAATTCTTTTTCACAAATATTCACACAGGCATACGCACACACATGTACAATAGCAGGTCTTTTCCCCCCGGCAATGGGTATAGAAAGGCCTGAGGTGAGCAGTGTCAGAGGGTTCACCAAGCAGGATGAGTGGGATGATAGGGATGTCTGTGGGTAGCCAGAGTGGTTTGCAGGCCCCTCCAGGTAGATGGTCCCTTATGAGGGCAGCAGCATGATGGGTGGGTGCAGAAGGTCCCTCCTGATGGGGTTTCTTTCTTTCTTTTTTTTTTTTTTTTTTGAGACAGTCCTGCTCTGTTGCCCAGGCTGGAGTGCAGTGGCATGCTCTCAGGATCACTGCAACACTGCCTCCTGGGTTCAAGTGATTCTCCTGCCTTAGCCTCCTGAGTAGCTGGAACTACAGGAGTGCGCCACCACACCCAGCTAATTTTTGTATTTTTAGTAGAGATGGGGTTTCACCATGTTGGCCAGGCTAGTCTGGAACTCCTGAAGTCAAGTGATCCTCCTGCCTTGGCCTCCCAGTGTGCTGGAATTATAGGTGTAAGCCACCACGCCTGGCCTGGTGGGATTTCTTGAATGTATCTGCTAAGGTAGTCTGCTTCAGTTGATGAGGATGGCCATGACTGTGGTGGTGACAAGGTACTCTCAGAGAGGTGAGTGGATGTCCATTCAGAGGAAATGGGCCCAGCCAGACCACTCCAAGTTGACACGTGGTTGTTGACACTACAGTTGCCTTCTGGTGGCTCTCCCCAGCATTGGCAACCAGTGGTTCCCCCCTGTCCCTGGCAGTGCTGATAGTGACAACCCATACCATTGGCCTCTTGGGAGATGTGGGCATGAGGGTAGGGGTGGGGGAGTATGATTACATTACCTTCCTGAAGTTCTGGAGTCCCTGGCTCATTGTGTGAACCAGCAGGAGCTGGAGGCCTGAGAGCTGCTTCTTGGCTCTCCCTAGAGGAGTGAGAAATGACTGAGTGGCAGGTTGCTGCTCTTCCCTCAGTCCTCACTTGGGTGAGCCACTTCGAGTGGATGGGGGTGGGGGAGGGGCAGTATGCAGGGGTATCACAGGCTTTTCTAGGATAGTTATACCCTTTCAATTCATGCAACAGGATCGGGAGAGAAACAGTAATTCATTAATACTCTAGGTTGATAACATTTGTATTCTCTTCAGCAACCCCAGTTCCATCTTTGGGGATTTGTCTGTTTAAAGTTTTAAAGCCAATAAACAGCATTTACATGATTAGAACTGTTTCAGGATTAACATACACATTCTGGTGGGGCTCAGTGGCTTACGCCTGTAATCCCAGCACTTTGGAAGGCCGAGGCAGGAGGATCACCTGAGGTCAGGAGTTCAATACCAGCCTGGCCAACATGGTGAAATCCCATCTCTACTAAAAACACAAAAATTAGCCAGGCGCGGTGGCAGGCGCCTGTAATCCCAGCTACTTGGGAGGCTGAGGTTGGAGAATCACTGGAACCCTGGAGGTTGCAGCAAGCCGAGATTGTACCACTGCACTCAAGCCTGGGCAACAGAGCGAGACTCCATCTCAAAAAAAAAAATTGGCCGGGTATGATGTCTCACTCCTGTAATCCTAGCACTTTGGGAGGCTGAGGTGAGTGGATCACCTGAGGTCAGGAGTTCCAGACCAGACTGGCCAACATAATGAAATGCCATCTCTACTAAAAATTAGCCAGGCATGGTGGTGCATGCCTGTAATCCCAGAGGCAGGAGAATTGCTTGAACCCAGGAGGCGGAGGTTGCAGTGAGTCAAGATTGCACCATTGCATTCCAGCCTGGGGAGCAAGGGTGAAACTCCATTAAAAAAAAATCAATAACATATACATTTTGCTAGCATCTGTGTGGATCCCATGGCACAAACACTGTGCCTCTCAGTGGAGTCAAGTGCATATGTATTCTCTAGTTTCATCCTCTACTGGTTTTTAAAGCTTATTCTCAGGTTTCTCCAAGCTCTGCATCCTGCTGTCTCTTCTGTCCATTCCCCTTGCCCCACAGCTCTATATCCTCCTACAGTCTGGCCTGAGACTTCCACACTGCTCTTGTTTTGGGACTGGTCTTCTCCACACTTTCTTGATTTAAGCCCCGTTTTCCTGGGTTCCATGTCATCTTCTCCTGGGTTTAGTCTGCCGTGCTGTTGAACTACATGCTTAAGTGACTTTCAAAAAAGTATATGTTGGAGGTAAACTTCCCAAGACCTTCCATGTCTGAAAATCCCTTTCTGGCCCTTATACCATGTGATAGTTTGGTTGGGCATTGAATTTGTTTGCCATCAAAACTTTCAAAGCCATGTATTCTAGCATCTGGCATGGTAGATGTGAGTGTCAGTAGCCAGTCTGGGCCAGGCACGGTGGCTCACGCCTGTAATCCCGGCACTTTGGGAGGCCTGGTGGGGACGGATCACCTGAGGTCAGGAGTTCAAGGCCAGCCTGACCAATATGGTGAAACCCTGTCTCTACTAAAAATACAAAATTAGCCGGGTGTGGTGGCGGGCACCTGTAGTCCCAGCTACTCAGGAGGCTGAGACAGGAGAATTGCTCGAACCTGGGAGGCAGAGGTTGCAGTGAGCCAAGATCATGCCACTGCACTTCAGCCTTGGCAATGGAGCGAGACTCAATCTCAAAAAATAAATAAATCAATAGACAGTCTCGATATTTGCTGCTTCTGAACAGGTGATACATTTTTTTTTTCTTCATGGAAGCTTTGAGGATCTTCTGTGAATCTTCAGTGTTCTGAATTTCTGTGGTGCTGTGACTAGATAGAGGTCATTTCTTTTTTTTTTTGGTGACAGAGTCTTGCTCTGTCACCCAGGCTACAGGGCAGTGGCGTGAGCTCTGCTGACTGCAACCTCCTTCACCTCTGGGTTCAAGCGATTCTCATGCTTTAGCCTCCTGAATAGCTGGGATTACAGGCATGCACCACCACGCCTGGCTAATTTTTGTATTTTTAGTAGAGACAGGGTTTTGCCATATTGGCCAGGCTGGTCTTGAACGCCTGACCTCCAATGATGCATCTGCCTCAGCCTCCCATAGTGCTGGGATTGCAGACATGAGCCACCATGCCCGGCCT
>PVKP010043867.1:0-11335 GCA_004027715.1 Plecturocebus donacophilus
AAAAAAAAAAAAGAGACTCTGTCTCAATAAATAGTTTTTTTTTTCATTATTATTGTAAATGAATTTCTGAATAATTTTAAAATCTGTGTTAATTTCAATTAATGTTAACTATCAATAGATAGAACCCAACTTAAGAAGTTATTGGAGAGAAAAGGGTTCCTGAGTCCAAAAAATTTGACAGCCCACTGGTCTAGTGTAATAGGATACTGTGGTGCTTGAGGAGGAAACACAAGGGGTTTTGGTGAAGAACCATGGAGACCCATTGAGATGATAAGCTGTCACCAGCTGCCTGTCCCCTTCCTCACACTGAGTCAGAGGGAAGAGTAAGTTATTTGCTTGCTTGTTTGTTTTTAGGTGAGTACTAATAAAAAAGTAGGTTCACTTGAAAGACTGACATTGGAAGGAAACTGATGGATTCATTTCAACTTTAATATTGTAAATAATTTTAGAAATTGATATCAAAATCTAATTTGCAAGGCAAAATCCCTCCAGGCGATTCTGCTCTGTGATGGGAGATTTAATCCAAATTGTTCTGTTATCCAACAACACTTATTAGCACTTGGTGGGGGCACTGTGCTGTTCTGAGAAGGGGATCGGGGTATTGCTGATGATTTTTCTGCTCCTAAGGGGTTTTTTCAGTACTTTAGGAGGGAGAGAATGTTGGTAGGACGAGCGCTCAACTGAAAGGCTGCCTAAGAAGATGTAAAATGATAAAGGAGATGGGAAAGCTGGAGTCACGGCAGCTCTCTACAGAAAGCTCTGGTCTGAGGGAGGCAGTGCCTGAGGAGGGAGTGACCAGCCTTCATGTAGGCTGCAAGCAGTCTGGTAGGTTACAGCCCTAGATAGGAATTCCCATCTCACTGCCTAGTATTGGGACATGGAGCTCACAGCCTGGCTCATTTACATGCACGGGGCACCTATGGCATGCTGTGCAGTGGAGAAACAAAGGTCTCTCAGCACCAGAGAAGTCATCATTGCTGGGCAAGCACCTTGCAGACAGAATTGTCCCTGTGGAGGGTGTGGGACACAGGCCCAAGACCACAGTACAGGGGGTGCTATGTGCTTGTCCTCATTTGGCCTCAGTCCTCTCCATCTGTGGGCTGCTGCCAGGGCTCCTTATGGAAATACAGGAATATCTCTTCTATTTGGGAATCCAGGGAGCAGGGAATTCTGATTTATGTATTCCCTTTCAGTTTCCAGATCATTATTAGAAAATTCCTTTATTCTCTAGAACATGTTAAATATGATTGAGTCTTTCTAAAAAGACAGGATTCTGCAGGGTCTAAGGGCCTGATTGGCCATAGAATATTAGTAATCCAAGTGTCCTGAGAAATCATCTGGTTTAGATCTCCCATCGCAGAGCAGAAGCACCCTGGGAGATTTTCCTGCTATCGTAGATCCTCCCACCAGACTCAGCAAACATTGTCACTGGCATGCATGGGTCCTGTCCCTCAGCTTCTTGACTATAGAAATGAAATCAGAAAACCTGACTCAGATGAGACTTCGGACTGTGGACATTTGAGTTAATGGTGAAATGAGTTAAGGCTTTGGGAGACTATTGGGAAGGCACAATTGGTGAACAAAAAATGTGAAGACATGAGATTTGGGAGGGGCCAGGGGCAGAATGATATGGTTTGACTGGGTCCCCACCCAAATCTCATCTTCAATTGTAGCTCCCACAATGCCCATATGTTGTGGGAGGGACCAGGTGGGAGCTAATTGAATCATGGGGGTGGGTCTTTCCCATGCTATTCTTGTGACAGTGAATATGTCTCATGAGATATGATGGTTTTATACAGGGGAGTTTCCCTGAGCAAGCTCTCTTCTCTTGTCTGTCGCCATGTGAGATGTGCCTTTCACCTTCCACCATGATTCTGAGGCCTCCCCAGCCATGTGGAACCTCTTTCTTTCATAAATTGTCCATTCTCAGGTATGCTTTTATCAGCAGTGTGAGAACAGACTAATACACTGGGTAAGGGCTAGAGTTCCAGATACAACAAGCTGTATATGACTCTGGACTCTCTTCCTGCCTCTTTCTCTAAATTGGATGGCACTCAGGTTTGGTGTTAGTAACAAACAGGAAGCAGGTGTTGGTTGAAAGCTCTGCCGGAGTGCAGTGGAGGGAGGGAGACTGAACTCTGGCTTATCTTCTAATCTCCATTGTCTCCTGCTATTCAAGAATCAATCATAGGAGTCAGTGCCCTCCACAAAAGGTATCCAGGATGGAAGAAAAATGAAAATGCAGAAAGTGACGCGGAATTCTTAGCCTCTAGGTCACTTGGGAGAGCCCTAGGCCATGCCTTGCTAGGGACTTATTTTCTGATGCACTTAGAGGTGGGGATCAGGTTGTCTATGCCCATTTTATTTCTTTCATTTCCCTCTAACATCTTTCATTACCTTGGGGTATGAAGATTTTCCTCCATTTGTGGGCCTTGTTTGAGTTGCTACATAAAGCTCAGGGCTGTGGCAGGGGATGTTAATGAGCAAGCTGGTCTTTAAATAGCACAGCTTCAATAAAGAGAATCACCTGTTTTATAGCTTGCTATTGAAGAAAAGTGTTCACAGAGGATTCCGAATAGCTGGAGAACATTATAAAGGCAGTAAAATGTTCCCTGCCCCTGCTGTGAGGCAAGACTGGCTAAGAACACATCTCACAGCAAAGATACTTCCTTTGGGGTAGACCGGAATTATCCATCATGATGCATTAAACTCAGGTTGCATCAAAATGAATGGCCAAGCCAAAATCTCCTTGATTATGGGAAACTTGGTCATTTGTTCTCTGTGTCAGCTGAATGGCGCCCAGTGTTCACATCACATTCTTTTGGGGTTGGGCCAAGAGGCCAGCATGCTGCCAGCACTGCAGCAATGAGCTCATCAGCCTTTTGGCTACCACATTCCTGGCCAAGAGCTCTTCTGGAATTAGAGCTGTCACTGCACCAGACCAGAGACCTCATGTAGACTCTGTTTCTTTTCCTCTATGTCTCATGCTAGTCCTCGCTTTCATCAGATGATCCCCAAATCCCTTCTCCCCCAGAGAGCCTTGTGAGGCTGAGGCTCTGAGATGTGATGCTAGAAATTCAGCCCAACAAATTATTTATTGAAAAGCCCTGTCCTGGTGGCTGCTTGGTGGACAGTAGCCCCCGTTCTCAAGGAGCATGTGTCCTCCACAATGGGAGGCTAATGCATGAACACAAGTGTCTTCAATGCCATACAGTGTCAGGTATACATTATCAGAGAAGAGCACACAATCCACAAAGCAATGTGGAGCTTCAGAGAGGTGGGCACTTGAGAAAGAGAAGGAGCCTCAAGAGGATGGCACCTCAGCCTGATCTTGGAGAGTCTGTGGAACAGGCCTGGCACACAGGGATGTTGTGGTAAGGGAGAGTTGCCGTTATTTTATTGCCTAGACTTCTGTTTTCTAACTTGTAAAATAGAAAAAAGTTGTTTTCCACATTTTCCAGGGACTGAATTGTGAAGCCGAGGTGAAACAACAGAATAATGTGCATGGGGAGTAGTGTGTAGGGAAGGTGGACAGGCCAGGCAGGGAGTCAGCATCTGAAGCCTGATGATCGTGATTCTTCAGCCTGCATGATATCCACCCTGGCCACCTGAGGCTCACACAACAGAGGACAAGTCTTCTGGACTTTGTGGAAATTAGTAGGGTATAGCTGATTCAAAAATGAGCCATGCCTACATGTTCTGTCTCTGTCTTATTAAGATACTATAAGTAGTAGAATAATTCCTTTGTTAAAAAAATTTTTTTTGAGACAGGGTCTCCCTCTGTTGCCCAGGCTGGAGTGCAGTGGCATGATCATGGCTCACTGCAGCTTTCGCCTGCCAGGCTCAAGTAATCCTCCTGTCTCAGCCTTCCCAGTAGCTGGGACCACAGGCGCACACCCCCACACCCAGCTAATTTTTAAATTTTTTGTAGAGGTAATATCTCACTATGTTGCCCAGGCTCATCTCAAACTCCTGGGCTCAACTGATGCTCCTGCCTCAGCCTTCCACAGTGCTGGAACTGCAGGTATGAGCCATTGGATCTGGCAGCTTTGTGATTTTAAGTCATATGATTAAAACAGAAAAGTTTTTAAAAATTAAATTATTAGTGTATCCTCCACAAGATTGTCCTGGAACATAAATTCAGAAAGATATTTAATTTTTTATGCCATGTAGTATTCCAATGTACATGTGTTCCATAATTTGCTTGTCTGTCCGACTAAACAGTTGAACTGCTGAATCTGCTTGTTTGCTCAACTACAACAGTTGATCGGGATGTTTCCAGTTTTTCACTATTAGGCATAAAGCTTCTATGAACATTCTTATAGATGTCATTTGGCCAACATATGTGCATATTTCTCTTGTATATATATCCAGAAGTAAGCTCAGTGTGTTATATGATTGGTGTAAGTTTATTTTAAGTAGATAACTGCCAGACAGTTTTTCAAAGTGGTCAAATCAGATCGCAATCAATCAGCAACATATAAGAATTCAGCCTTGCCATTTTCTTTTTCATGCTTGCCTTTCCAAAGGCTGTGGTGGCATCTCACTGTGGTTTTAATCTGTACTTTCTGGATCACTGACAGCACTGAGCACTTCTTTGTAAGTTACTGGACATTTCAATGTCCTCTTTTGCGAAGTGTCTGCTCAAGTCTCTTGCCCATTTTTTGTTGGTTGCCTTTTAAAAAAAATTAACTTGCGTCATTTTTATACATACTGAAGACAAATCCTTTGGTTAATACATACATTGCAAATATCTTTTCTTAGTGCATGCCCTCTCTTTTCACATTTCTCTCTCTTAATGGTCTTCTGATAAACAAAAGTTCTTAATTTTAATAAAGTCCAACTTCTCTATCTTCTTTTATAGGTTAGGGCTTATTGTGTCTGGTTTAAGAAAAATTTGTTTACCCTGAGGCCATGAAGATATTCTTCCATGTTTTGCTATAGCAGCATTAGTGTATTCCTTTAACATTTGGGTCCAATCCAACTGTAGCTGGTGTGAGATGGGAGTCCAAGTTCATGTTTTCCATATGAATATCCAGTTATTCTACTCCCATTTATTGAAAAGACCATTCTTTTCCTGCCTAATTGTAGGTGGTACCTTTGCTAAAAATCAAGTGGCCTTATGTACCAGGTTCCAGTCAGGAGACAATAATTACACTAGTAATTCGAATAGGGAAAATTTAATAAAAAGAATAATTAGCTAGTAAAAAGGATTAACTATCAAGATGGGTAAAGGGTAAAGGCCACTGTAAAGAATGTAGGAATAACAAATGTAAAAGCCACTAAAGGAAAATCCTCAGAAATGGAATAAACCCAGAAGAGGGTCTCCCTAACAAGTTTGAGATTCAGGCGTTGTTACAGAGGGCATGGCTGGACCCACTGGAGAAACTTGCAGAGATACTTGAGGCTGGAGCTGGCACTGAGGTGCCTGTGAGACTCTCTGGGCAGTCATCTACCGGGGCACTGGCTACTCTTGTTGAGAAACTGCCCACTGGCTGCCATGCCATCAAACAAGAAAAGCAGCCCTGGAATCGGGAAGAGAGGCCCCGTCTTCTAGTAGTGTCCCTCCAGCACCCTTTGCTGACAACCACCACTATGCCAACTGGTCAAGGAGAAATTTTCTCAGGGTCCAGCACCTATTTCAACAAACGGGGCCAAGACAGGTGGGATCAAGAGTTAGAGGTAGTAACAGATAACTGGCACAACAGACTGGGTGGGTCTGTTTCTCTACTCTTGTGTTTCAATTTCTCCATCTTGGTTCAAGGCTCTGTGCTGATTACTATAGCTTGATAGTATATCCTCATAATGGCTGGTGGAGATTCTCCACTGGCATTCTACATAAAGATTGCCTGTGCTATTCTAAGTCCTTTGCATATCTTTATACATTTTAGAATAAACATACCAATTTACATCTTTAAAAAAAACCTGCTGAAATTTTTATTGTGGTGTTTTAGTTTCACAGATCAGTTTGGGAGATAATTTATATTTTTATAATGTTGAGTTTTTCAAATCAAAGAATATGATTCATTCCTCCACTTAAGGATTCTTTAATTTTTCTCAATGATACTCTGTTGCTTTTACTATAGAGGCAAAGGTTTTGTTTGATTTATTTCTAGAAATTCTTTTGATTCTATTGTTGCTGCTGCATAGAAATATAATTGAGTGGTGTTTATTCACCTTCTATCCAGGAAGCTTGCTAAATTTATTTACAAATTTCATGTAATGGCATGTAAAGCCTTCAACTATAATTATGTATTTATTCCTCTTTTCAGTTCTGTTTTTGCATTTTGTATTTTAAGGAGACGATATTAGATGCATGCCTATTCAGGGTGTTACGTCTTCTCATTGAACTAGCCCTTTTATAATTATGCAATGACCTTCTTTTTCTCTGATAATATGTTTTGCCTTAATGCCAACTTTGACTACAGTAATAAAGTTACTCCAGTTTGGTTAATGTTCAAGTGGTATAGATTTTCCTCATCTACTTCCAACCTAATACATCCTTACTTTTAAAATATGCTTCTTTTAGACAGTACATAGTTTTCATTTAGTATGACAACCTTTAGAATTTTAATTGGAGTGTTGAATCTATTTGCATCAATTTGTATTTCTAAAATGTTCATTTTAATTCTATCATCTTGCTATTTGGTTGGTTGTTGTTGTTGTTGTTGTTTTTGTGGGGGGGGGTCCTATGGTTCTTTGGTTACTTTATTTCCCCTTTCCCATCTTTGTTCAGAATAATGAGGTATTTTTTATTCCACTGTTTTAATCTCAGCTTCTTTTTTATTTATTCTAGTGTTATCATTTTAGTAGTTATCTAAGAGATTTCAATTACATTGTAATTTATTACAGACTGCTTTAAAAATCTCAGAAGAGTTTAACTCCCTTTAACCCCTCCTGCACTGACGGAGTCATACATTTTTACTTTATGTGCTTTAGATTCAGTATGACATTATTTCTGTTTTAAGCAGTCAATATCTTAAAATATTTGTTCATATAGTTACCCTTCCTTGTGTTCTTCTTTCCTTCTATGCTTCCATTTGGGAGTATTTTCTTTCAACCTAAAGAACTTGCTAAAAGTATTTTTATAGTGCGGTCTATTGATGACAGATTGTCTCAATCTTTGTATGAGAACATATTTATGCTGCCCTTCATTTTTGAAAAATATTTTCACTGAGTATAGAATTCTAGATTGACAGTTGTTTTCTGTCAGCATTGAAATTCTTCATCTTTTTATCCATTTGTTCCTCTTTTCCTATTTTTAAACATCTTATTCATATTGGTTCTCATCAAATTTATTGGGGAATAATTTACCTTAAAAAGTATATTCAATCAAAGTGTACAATTTGATGAATTTTAACAGTTGTATATGATCCTAAGACAGAACATTTCCATCACCCCCAAAAGATTATTTGTGTTCCTTTATAGATTATTCCTTCCACTGCCTCTGGGTCCAAGAAAAACACAGACATGCTTTTTGTCATTTTAGATTAGTTTGCATTTTGTATTAATAGAATCATATACTATAACCTCTTGATGTCTGTCTTCTTTCATTTAACATAATAATTTTGAGATTCACCCATGTTACTGTGGCTATCAGTACAATGTTGAATAGAAGTGGCAAGAGTGGACATCCTTGACTTGTTGGTAGTCTTAGGAGGTAAGTGTTTACTATTTCAACTTTGAATATGAAGTTAACTGTAGGTTTTTTATAGATGCCCTTTATCAGGTTGACAAAATTCCTGTATGTTTCTAATTTGCTGAGAATTTTTATCATTAGTGGGTGCTGAATTTTGTCTAATGTTTTTCTGCATCTATTGAAATAATTGTCTGGTTTTTCTCCTTTATTCTGTTAATATCATAAATTACATTGAATGGTGGTGATTACATTGAATGATGATTAAACCAACCTTGCATGTTTGTGATAAGCCCCATTTGGTTGTGACGTTTTATCCACTTAAAATATTTCTGGATTTGATTTAATAACATTTTAAGGATTTTAGTATCTAATTACATGAGGAATTTTAGTCAGTAGGTTTTTCTTGTAATAGCTTCATCTGGTTTTGGTATCCAGATATTACTGGCTCATAAGATGCGTTCAACAGTGTTTTCCTCTCTTCTGTTTTCTGGAAGAGTTTGGGTAGAATCGGTATTAATTATATTAAAAATATCTGAAAGAATTCACCAGTGTAGCCTTCTGAGCTTAGAGTTTTTAACTAGAAATTGAATTTATATAGTGATATGGGCCTATTCAGCTTATTTATTTCTTTTTGAATGAGTTTTAATTGCTTTGTTGTTTTGAATGGGCTTTAGTCTTTAAAGGAATTTGACCAATTCTACTCAGTTGTTTAGGATATTCTCTTATTGTCCTTTTATTATCTGTAGAATCTGTAGAGATAATTCCTCTTTCATTCTTTATATATATATATATATATATATATATTTTTTTTTTTTAATTGTACTTTAGGTTCTGGGGTACATGTGCAGATCATGCAGGATTGTTGCATAGGTACACACATGGCAATGTGGTTTGCTGCCTCCATCCCCACCCCCCGTCACCTATATCTGGCATTTCTCCCCATGTTATACCTCCCCAACCTCCCTACCTCCCACTGTCCCTCTCCTAATCCCCTGCAACAGACCCCAGTGTGTGATGCTACCCTCCCTGTGTCCATGTGTTCTCATTGTTCAACACCCATCTATGAGTGAGAACATGTGATGTTTGATTTTCTGTTCTTGTGTCAGTTTGCTGAGAATGATGGTTTCCAGATTCATCCATGTCCCTACAAAGGACATGAACTCATCGTTTTTTATGGCTGCGTAGTATTCCCTGGTGTATATGTGCCACATTTTCCTTGTCCAGTCCATCATTGATGGGCATTTGGGTTGGCTCCAAGTCTTTGTTATTGTACACAGTGCCACAATGAACATACGTGTACATGTGTCTTTATAATAGAACAATTTATAATCCTTTGGATATATACCCAGTAGTGGGATTGCTGGGTCAAATGGAATTTCTATTTCTAGGTCCTTGAGGAATCGCCACACTGTCTTCCACAATGGTTGAACTAATTTACACTCCCACCAACAGTGTAAAAGTGTTCCTATTTCTCCACATCCTCTCCAGCATCTGTTGTCTCCAGATTTTTTAATGATCGACATTCTAACTGGCATGAGATGGTATCTCAATGTGGTTTTGATTTGCATTTCTCTAATGACCAGTGATGATGAGCATTTTTTCATATGTTTATTGGCCTCACATATGTCTTCTTTTGAAAAGTGTCTGTCCATGTCCTTCACCCACTTTTGAATGGATTTGTTTGTTCTTTTCTTGTAATTCTGTTTTAGTTCTTTGTAGATCCTGGATATTAGCCCTTTGTCAGATAGGTGGATTGCAAAATTTTTTTCCCATTCTGTCGGTTGCCAGTTCATTCTGATGATTGTTTCTTTTGCTGTACAAAAGCTCTGGAGTTTAATTAGATCCCAATTGTCTATTTTGGCTTTTGTTGCTAATGCTTTTGGTGTTTTAGTCATGAAGTCCTTGCCTATGCCTATGTCCTGAATGGTTTTGCCTAGGTTTTCTTCTAGGGTTTTTGTGGTGTTACGTCTTATGTTTAAGTCTTTAATCCACCTGGAGTTAATTTTAGTGTAACATGTCAGGTAGAGGTTCAGTCCAGTTTCTGTTTTCTGCACATAGCTAGCCAGTTAACCCAACACCATTTATTAAACAGGGAATCCTTTCCTCATTGCTTGTTTTTGACAGGTTTGTCAAAGATCTGATGGTTCTAGATGTGTGGCATTGCCTCCGAGGTCTCTGTTTTGTTTCATTGGTCTGTATCTCTGTTTTGGTACAGTACCATGCTGTTTTGATTACTGTAAACTTGTAGTATAGTTTGAAGTCAGATAGCTTGATGCCTCCAGCTTTGTTCTTCTTGCTTAGGATTTTCTTGGCTATGTAGGCTCTCTTTTGGTTCCATATGAACTTTAAGGTGGTCTTTTTCCAGTTCTGTGAAGAGGGTAATAGGTAGCCTGATGAGGATAGTGTTGAATCTATAAATTACTTTGGGCAGTATGGCCATTTTCATGATATTGATTCTTCCTAACCATGAGCATGGAATGTTTTTCCATCTGTTTGTGTCCTCCCTTATTTCCTTGAGCAGTGGATCATAGCTCTCCTTGAAGAGGTCCTTTACATCCTTTGTTAGTTGTACTCCTAGGTATTTTATTCTCTTTGTAGCAATTGTGAATGGGAGTTCACTCTTGATCTGGCTCTCTTTTAGTCTGTTATTGGTGTATAGAAATGCTTGTGATTTCTGCACATTGATTTTGTATCCTGAGACTTTGCTGAAGTTGCTTATCAGTTTCAGGAGATTTGGGGCTGAGATGATGGGGTCTTCTAATCATGTCATCTGCAAACAGAGACAACTTGACTTCCTCCTTTCCTAATTGAATACCCTTTATTTCTTTTTCTTGCCTGATTGCTCTGGCTAGAACTTCCTATACTGAATAGGAGTGGTGAGAGAGGGCATCCTTGACTAGTGCCAGATTTCAAAGGGAATGCTTCCAGTTTTTCTCATTCACTATGATATTGGCTGTGGGTTTGTTATAAACAGCTTTTATTATTTTGAGATACGTTCCATTGATACCTAGTTTATTGAGAGCTTTTAGCATAAAGCGCTGTTGAATTTTGTCAAAGGCCTTCTCTGCATCTATTGAGATAATCAGGTGTTTTTTGTTTGGTTCTGTTTATGTGGTGGATTACTTTTATAAACTTGTGTATGTTGAACCAGCCTTGCATCCCCTGGATGAAGCCTACTTGATCGTGTTGGGTAAGTTTTTTGATGTGCTGTTGCAATCGGTTTGCCAGTATTTTATTGAAGATTTTTGCATCTATGTTATCATGGATATTGGCCTGAAGTTTTCTTTTTTTTATTGAGTCTCTGCCAGGTTTTGGTATCAGGATGATGTTGGTCTCATAAAATGATTTGGGAAGAATTCCCTCTTTTTGTATTGTTTGAAATAGTTTCAGGAGTGGTACCAGCTCCTCTTTGTACATCTGGTAGAATTTGGCTGTGAACCCATCTGGACCTGGGCTTTTTTTGGTTGGTAGGCTATTAATTGCTGCCTCAACTTCAGCCATTGTTATTGGTCTATTCAGGGTTTTGACTGCTTCCTGGTTTAGGCTTGGGAGGGTCCAAGTGTCCAGAAATTTATCCATTTCTTCCAGGTTTACTGGTTTATGTGCATAAAGTTGTTTGCAGTAATCTCTGGTGGTAGTTTGTATTTCTGTGGAATCAGTGGTGATGTCCCCTTTATCGTTTTTTATTGCATCTAT
>PVKP010043868.1:0-17079 GCA_004027715.1 Plecturocebus donacophilus
TTCCTGAAGCTCTCTGGGAAGAGGTACTCTTTTCCCCCTGGAGTTTCTCTCTCTAAGGATCACATAAGCTGTTGTTGAGGCCATCTTTGCTGTCAGGAAGAGATTTCCTCATGCTGATAATGACAATAATAAAGGAGTTTACATTTTTCAACTCATTTTACCTAAAACCTAGGATGTAAACATTCTTCTTCTTCTCATTTTTATGATTGAATAAACAGAGGCAAAGTGAAGTCAGTTGATAAGGTTAGTGTAAAACAGCTAACAAGTTGTGGACCTGGAATTCTAAATCTGTCAGCCTACTGCTAGAGCTCATGCTTTTTATTGCTACACCACAGAAAAAGTACCTGAAAGAGAAAAAAAAGATACCTGATCATACAATTTGAGCCCTAGGACTTGACTTTCTGTTTTGAATGAAGCAATTCATTTCTTTTTTGGTTTAAATTCATTTAGGTTAGATTTTCATTATGTGCACTTGAAAGAGCCCTAGTACATGAACAAAAAATAGAAGAAGTCCTGGGAACTATGCTTTGTCATGTGCTATTTGACATAATGCATATAGAGATGGTTTGTTTAACAACTCCATGCTTGCTTATCAATACTATGAAAGGCTGGAGGAGTGTTCTGGGCACAAGTGATTATAATTTGAGTTGATTTTCTCTTCAAATTTACTATTTTGTATTTATGTGATTAAGACCTAGATCCAAGTCACTTAAGCCCTCACTTATGTAGATTCCTGAGAGATCATTATCAAATAATGACTTTTTGTCTTTTAAATAAAAATATATTATTCCCACATCTTATAAAACATAGTTATGAATAATAATATATGTAAGGAACAAAATTGGACTTAAACTAACTTAAGCTAAAAGAGATTGATGTAGTGCACTTGGGCTGCTATAGCAAAATGCCTTCGATTGAGCAATTTACAAACAACATAAATTTATTGTTCACCTGAAGATTAGGAAATCCAAGATCAAGACACCAGTAGATTCAGAATCTGGTGAGGCCTGCTTTTTTTTTTTTTTTTTTTTAAATATGGAGTCTTGCTCTTCATCCAGGCTGGAATGCAATAGTGCAATCTTGGCTCACTGCAACCTCCACCTCCTGGGTTCAAGCCATTCTCCTGCCTCAGCCTCCCAAGTAGCTGGGACTATAGGTGCACGTCACCATGCCTGGCTAACTTTGGATTTTTAAAGTAGAGACAGGGTTTTGCCATGTTGACCAGGCTGGTCTCAAAATCCTAACCTCAGGTGATCCACCCGCCTCAGCCTCCCAAAGTGCTGGGATGACAGGCATGAGCCACCACACCCGACCAAGGGCCTGTTTTTATTAGACGATGCCTTCTGTGTGTCCTCACATGGCAGAAGGAATAAACAAGCTCCCTTAGACATCTTTATAAGGTCACTAATCCCATTCACAAGGATGTGATTTCACGGGGATGTTCTCATGACCTAATCACCTTCTAACATCTCCACTGCTTAATACAGTTGCACTGGTGATAAGGTTACAACATATGAATTTTGGGGGGACATAAACATTCACACCATAGCAGTGATTTACAGTCCTGTAGCCGAACATTCCAGGGAAGCTGGCTTTGGGTTTGGCTGATCTAGGATTCAGTTTTGCCACTAGGATTTTTTCTTGGCGCCCACTTCTGGTTGGCTCCATCCTCAAGCTCTGCAAGTGGGCCTCTGGCATACCAGACACTCCTCAAACACAATGGAGGTAAGCGTCCCATCTTCAGCAACCCAGCCCCGTTAGGAGGAGAATGAGTATCTCTGCATTTCCTGCACAAGTGCCAGCTTTCTCTCTGCCTTGCTTGGGTTAGGGGAGATGTGTTGATGGGTTTCAGTCAGTTAGGTCCCACCTCTGGTGCCACTGAACTACAGGAAGGACACCAGAGGTGGGGCCTGATTGACTGAAACTCATCGGCTTATCTCCCCTATGCTAAAAACGAGGGATGTGGGTGAGAGAGGAGGCTCCAGATACTGATGTTAGGAGGAGAGTGAAAAATAATAATGATCATGATAATAATGGCTAACATTCTAGTACTGTGTCAGCATATGTTAACATATTTAATCCTTACCAAAACTCTATGGGATAGATATAATTAAGATGTCATTTTACAGATGAGGTAACTAAGACACAGAGATATTAAATTCATACAACTAGAAAGTGAGAGAGCCAGGATTCACACTGGCCCCCTGGCTATAAAACCCATATTATTTACTTGGTGTATTAGTCCCCCCTCATGCTGCTAATAAAGACATACCTGAAACTGGATAATTTATAAAGGAAAGCAGTTTAATTGACTCACAGTTCAGCCTAGCTGGGGAGGACTCAGGATACTTACAATCATGGGAAAAGGGGAAGCAAATACGTCCTTCTTCACATGGCAGCAGCAAGGAGGAAAAATCTCTTAAAAAGCCATAAGGTCTTGTGAGAACTCACTATCACAAGAACAGCAGCATGGGGGTAAATGCCCCCATGATTTAATTACCTCCCACTAGGTCCCTCCCATGACATGTGGGGATTATGAGAACTACAATTCAAGATGAGATTTGGGTGTGGACACAGCCAAACCATATCATTTTGTCCCTGCCCCCTCCAAAATCTCATATCCTCACATTTCAAAACATAATCATGCCTTCCTAACAGTCCCCCAAAATCTTAACTCATTGGAGTATCAATCCAAAAGTCCCAGTCCAAAGTCTCATCTGAGACAAGGCAAGTCCCTTCCACCTATGAGCCTGTAAAATCAAAAGCAAGGAAGTGTCTTTCTAGATACAATGGGGGTACAGGCATTGGATAAATATACCCATTCTAAATGGGAGAAATTAGCCAAGGCAAAGGGACTACACACCTTATGAGAGTCTGAAATCCAGCAGGGCAGTCAAATCTGAAAGCTCCTAAATGATGTCCTTTGACTCCATGTTTCACACCCAGGTCACGCTGATGTCCTTTGACTCCATGTCTTACACCCAGGTCATGCAAGAGGTGGGCTCCCACAGCCTTGGGAAGCTCCATCCCTGTGGCTTTGCAGGGTATAGCCCCACTCCTGGCTGCTTTCATGGGCTTGCATTGTCTGCAGCTTTTCCAGGTACATGGTGCAAGCTGTCGGTGGGTCTACTATTCTGGGGCCTGGAGAACGGTGGGCCTCTTCTCACAGCTCCACTAGGCAGTATCCCAGTGGGAACTCTGTGTGGGGGCTCTGACCCCACATGTCCCTTCTGCATTGCCCTAGCAGAGGTTCTCCATGAGGGCTCCACTGCTGCAGCAAACTTCTACCTGGATCCAGGCATTTCCATACATCTGCTCAAATCTAGGTGGAGTTTCCCAAACCTCAATTCTTAATATCTGCACATCTGCAGGCCAACACCACGTGGAAGCTTCCAAGGCTTGGGGCTTGCATCCTCTGAAGTAATGACCTGAGCTATACATTGGTCCCTTTTAGCCACAGCTGGAGTGGCTAGGATGCAGAGCACCAAGTCCCAAGGCTGCACACAGCAAGGGCTCCCCTGGGCCAAGCCCACAAAACCATTTTTCCCTCCTAGGCCTCCAGGCCTGTGGTGGGAGGGGCTGCCATAAAAGTCTCTGACATGCCCTGGAGACATTTTCCCTATTGTCTTGGTGATTAGCATTTGACTACTTGTTACTTATGCAAATTTCTGCAGCTGGCTTGAATTTCTCCCCTCAAAGTGGGTTTTTCTTTTCTACTTCATTGTCAGCCTGCAAATTTTCCAAATGTTTATGCTCTGTCACCTCTTGAATGCTTAGCTGCTTAGAAATTTTTTCCACCAGATATCCTAAATCATTCTCTCAAGTTCAAAGTTCCATGGATCTCTAGGGCAGGGGCAAACTGCCACTAGTTTCTTTGCATAGCAAGAGCAACTTTTACTCCAGTTCCCAACAAGTTTCTCATCTCCATTTGAGACAACTTCAGCCTGAACTTCATTGTCCATATCACTATCAGCATTTTGGTCAAAGCCATTCAACAAGTATTTAGGAAGTTCCAAACTTTCCCACATTTTCCTGTCTTCTTGTGAGCCCTCCAAACTGTTCCAACCTCTGCCTTTTATCCAGTTCCAACGTCACTTCCACATTTTCAGGTATCTTTACAGCAGCACCCGACTACTTGGTTCCAATTTACTATATTGGCCCATTCTCATGCTGCTAATAAAGACATAGTGGAGACTGCGTAATTTATAAAGGAAAGAGGTTTAATTGACTTAGAGTTCAGCATGGCTGGGGAGGCTTCAGGAAAATTACAATCGTGGAAGGGGAAACAAACACATTCTTCTTCACATGGTAGCAGCAAGAAACATCATGGAAAAGGGGAGAAAAGATTCTTATAAAACCATCAAATTTTGTGAGAACTCACTTATTATCATGAGAACAGCATGAGATTAACTACCCCAGTGATTCAATTACCTCTCACCAGCTCCCTCCCATGACAGGTGGGGATTATGAGAACTATAATTCATGATGAGACTTGGGTTGAGAGACAGCCAAACCATAACACTTGGCTATATTAAGAATAGATGGTGGGTCACAAGCAATGGGTGGTTCTGTGCTGAATTTTTACCTTCTGGTTTTAATCTTTGGGTGTTTATTTAGGAGCCATAATGTGTAGCAGTGTTCAGTGATATGTTCTACAATCCATGTCTCCTATAGGTTTTTTTCTGTATCAGTTTCCACTTTGTACTTTAAGTCACTATTTACATGCCTTTGTTCTTACCAAAGGTGTTGCTAATACAATATACTTCTTATTTTGTCATCTCTGCAGCTGATTGCAATTATTCCTTAATCAAGAATGTCTGCTTAATATCTTCTCCCCCATTTTTATGGCCATCTTTTGCATAATCCAAATGGTATTGGGACTGTGAATAAGTGAGAAACTTTATTGCTTGGATATAATGACTATTTCTGTAGCTACAGATTTCTTGATTTCATATAGAACAGAAGCCATCTAACCTTTTGTTTTGTTTTATTTATTTTTTTCTGATAGGTAAATTTGGTGCAAATGGGAAATATGTATTTCCTTCTACTTTGGATACAAAAGCTTATTGATAGATAAATTAACTGCCTTTGGTACAAATAAAAGACCTAAATATCATTTTCAGTCTCTTCCTTCCTCCAAAATATATCTTGGACATAATACATATTTAAAAAATTAAGCAATCACATTCTCTACACCATGAGGACATGAGAGATACTGTTAATGGACATAGTCAACTTGATGAATACTTAGGAGAATAATTATTTCCATTTCTAAAACTCTTTTCTTCAGTTAACATCTGTCTCATGCACTTATTCTTAGTATTTTTTACACCACTTGGATCAATACAATGCCTAATCCTAAATTATTCTGGACTGAAGATCTTTTACAGAAATGTTGACATTTTCTTTATGTCATTGGGAGAAGCTTCCTCAAGTAAATGTGGGTTTTCAAAATCCCGTTGAGGACACAGGATTTGTGAAGCCTGATTAGCTAACCCTCCATGGTCTTAAACCCAGGCCTGAATATACCGAAAGCGGCAGACCTCATAAAATGAAGTGACAGCTCAATTGGTTTGACAAGCCTTTGTAGAAATATGGATTTTCCACCGTCTTACCTTAAGCCTTCCTTAACCTCAGAAATAATTCTACAACTGATGCTTGTGTAACAGACCTCCTCTCACAGTTATGCTTAAAAAATCAAATGAGTATTTTGAGTAGAGGGTTCTTTTATGAGGCAGTTGGGTGAGTCTGTAAAGCCAGGCTGGTAGATTCTGCTCAGGTGCTGACATTCTCCCCTCTAATATCAGGATGGATATCGTGGGGCTGATTTGCTGAATCTGGACATGACCACCAAATTCTTCTTTGCCTAGTGTTCCAGGCAGTGAACACGTAGTGATTGACATGCAAAATAAAATCCTTTGCCAGCCCTGCTCAGCCTTTGTCAGACAGAGAAAGTAACTCTTACTGTAATCAAAAAGGAAAGAAAAAAGGGAAATGGAACTTACTAGCATTTAATGAACAACAATTACGTGTTAGTCATTGTGCTGAGAAACTGTGCACACTTATCACCTTCAATCCTTTCAGTAATTACAGAGGTAGGTGTCATGATTTCCATTGCTTTGAAATGGAAATAGAGGCTCAGGCCCAAAGTCACAAAGTCAGTAAGTTAAGTGATGGAGCAGGAATTCAAGTCTAAGTCTGAATCTCTAAGATCATATCACACTTGACTCTTCAGTAAAAACCACTGTTACTAATCAATTTTTATATGATTTTAAAATCTAAAGTACAGGTTTGGGAAAATGACAGGAGTCATTTACCATAGACTATTGATTTCTGTAATAGATATTCATTGAGCAGCTAGTAGGTGCTGAGGATTTTATGGTGAACAAGTCAGATAAAAAGCATCAATGCCTTTGTGGAGCATACATTCTAGGGAAGGAGATAAAAAATAAACCATAAACATAATAAATACAAACAAACTTTTGCAATGAGGAAAGAATTAAAAAATATATTTTTTTCTTTTTCTTTTTTTTTTCTAGATGGAGTCTCACTCTGTCACCCAAGCTGGAGTACAGTGGCACAATCTTGGCTCACTGCAACTTCTGTTTCCTGGGTTCAAGTGATTCTCCTGCCTCAGCTTCCTGAGTAGCTGGGATTATAGGTGTGTGCCGCCATGCCTAGCTAATTTTTATATTTTTAATGGAGACAGGATTTTACCATGTTGTCCAGGCTGGTCTTGAACTCCTGACCTCAAGGGATCCACCCAACTTGACCTCCCAAAGTGCTGGGATTACAGGCGCGAGCAACTGTGCCCTGCCAACATTTCTTCATGATGATCTGATAATAACAGTGTTATGTCACTGAAATACATTTTTAAGTGGTTTGCTCAAGTGTTATATCTTAGTCATCTTGGAATCTCAACCTGACTGATTGTTTGAAAGTTGGTGTATGGCGATTTTAAATGCTGAAGGTAAAATGACAGCATATCATTTTGCAAAGACTGCCCTGCAGTGAAAGGGGCTCTGTTGCTATGAGTCTGATTTTTTTTTCTAGCACATGATGATGTGCTAGGTCCCAGAAAAATTGATTATGTATTATTGAGGGTTAGTTTAAACCATATGTAAATGCTACCATAGAACCAGAAGAAATGCCGCTGGGATTGAATGTTATCAGAATGGATTGGGAATTGGTTCAAATTACTAACATTTCTGCTTTTGTATGATTTGCTCTTTTCTTTTTCTTTTTTGAGATGGAGTCTTTCTCTGTTGCCCAGGCTGGAGAGCAGTGGTGTGATCTCAGCTCACCACAACCTCCACCTCCTGGGTTCAGGCAATTCTCCTGCCTCAGCCTCCCAAGTAGCTGGGACTACAGGCATGTGCCACCACGCCCAGCTAATTTTTGTATTTTTAGTAGAGATGGGATTTCGCGATATTAACCAGGCTAGTCTTGAACTCCTGACCTCGTGATCCACAGGCCCTGACATCTCGAAATGCTGGGATTACAGGCATAAGCCACTGCACCTGGCCTGATTTGCTCCTTTTTAGCATATGACAGAGCTTTGAAAATGATCTTCAGTGAGAAATCACTCTGTTTTTTTTGGGTCCTCTGCTTAATTCAGTTACAGGCTCTCTGACATATTCACCCTAGATTGCCATTGTGGATGGCCCATAATTGTGATTTAGGATTTTACAGCTTATTAAAAATAAATATAAGAAAACAAACCATCTATGTATAGATGCAAACTGAACTAAGTTTATCTGGAGCTGTATGACTTGGTGAAAATTATAAATAATATTCTACTTCTCTCTGACATGTAACCATTATCATTTTTAATTTTAAGTGACAGTTTATTACTTACTATTAGGATAAGCCTTTGGTTCTTTTTTTTTTTTTTTTAACCTGAAATTAGTAGCACTGTGTCATCTGACTACCCATCATGTGGTCTTCAGCTGTCAAACGTTGGAGAAACTCTAGGCTAGGTCATGCAGGGACATGTGGTCTTTGAAAAAAAGGTTTGGATTTTATTCAAGGGTAAAGGGAAGCCACTGAAAGGCATTAAGCAGGGGAACTGCATGCTTCCAGCAGTGTTTTGTGAAGATCCTCGAGTGTCATGTAGGTTAGAGAGGCACAGATGCGGAAATAGAGAGATCAGTAAAAGGCTGGTCTAGTTGAGAGATGATGGTTGGACTAGAGTGGTGGCAAAGGAGACAGTAATATTGAACCTTTATTGAGTGCTCATTATAAGAATCATGGTATGGATACCTTTACTGAGCCTAGTTTTACAGCTGAAGATACTAATGTGTGGTGAGGCAAAGTAACTTGTTCAAGGTCACACGGTTATGTGGCTGAAGCTTGGATTCCAATTCAAGTAATCTGATTCCAGAATTCGTATTTTTCACCACTAAACTTACTTTCCTGTCTTAGATGGAAATGAGAAAAATAGATGCATTAAAAATATATTTATGGCTGGTCTCAGTGGCTCATGCCTATAATCCCAGCACTTTGGGAGGCCAAGGCAGGAGGATCATTTGAGGTTGGAGTTTGAGACCAGCTTGGACAACAGAGTGAGACTCCATTTCTACCAAATAAAAAAATTAGCTGAGTGTGGTGGTGTGTGCCTGTAGTCCCAGCTACTCAGGAGGCTGTGAGGGGAGGATCACTTGAGCACAGGAGGTTGAGACTGCAATAAGCCATGATTATGCCACTGCACTCCAGCCTGGGTGACAGAGCAAGACTCTGACTAAAAAAAAAAAAAATGCTAGGTGTGGTGGCTCATGCCTGTAATCTCAGTAATTTGGGAGGCCAAGGTGGGCGGATCACCTGAGGTCAGGAGCTCAAGACCAGCCTGGCCAACATGGTGAAACCTTGTCTCTACTAAAATACAAAAATTAGCTGGGCATGGTGGTGGGTGCCTGTAATCCCAACTACTTAGGAGGCTGAGACAGGAGAATTGCTTGAACCCAGGAGGTAGAGGTTGCAGTGTGCAGAGATGGCACAACTGCACTCCAGCTAGGCAACAGAGCAAGACTCTTCCATCAGTAGGACTTGGCAACTCATTGAATGTGAATGAGAGGAAGATGGAGGATTCAGAGGTAACACCTATGTTTCTCCCTGAATCAGTTAAAAAGATTCAATATTAGTTGAAATAGAAGAAGATGGAAGAATATACAGATTTGAAGAGGAAGATGAAAGTTTATTTTGGCAAGTATAGGTGAAGATGCCTGTGAGACATCTAAGTGGAACTACACAGTAGGCTGTGGCTCATGTGGCTCTGCAGCTCAGGACAGAGGCTTGACCTAGAGACTCCTGTCTGGTAACTGGTAGTTTACTGGAAATTATGGATGCAGTTTAAGATGGCTTCCCATTGACTTAGTGCCTGACACATAACAGAGGCCCAGTAATACAGAGGGAATGAATTTGTAGGGGAGCCATGGATCTTTGCATTTAGAGTGTACCTTATAATAAACATTCATGATGTTCTAAGTTTAGCTTTCTGGATGGCAAGTGTTTGGCAATGTCCACTGAAAACGATCTCACTCCTCAGATATTTCCAATGGAACTACCGTGACAGAAAAGCACTCTGAGAAATACCCATTTCAAACATGTGTAGGAATAGTCAAAACTATCTGTTTAATGAATAGCTCAAATTATCTGTGTTATTAGGTTACCAAGAGATAAACATCATTTTTTTTTAAGTTCTGGAACTAACCAACATTATTTACCAAGATAATGTGTATTGAAAGCAATGATGACTTTTCTTATCTTTCAAGTTTTAATAACCTCATGTTTTTAGAGATATGTTTAAATATTTTTAAATTTAACTTTTTGGTACTATGGGTACTATTTGGGTACTATGGGTACTAACTATTGGGTACTATGCTCACTGCATGGGTGATGGGTTCATTCTATCCCAAACCTCAACACCTCACGATATACCCATGTAACAAATCTGTACATGTAGCCCCTGAATCTAAAATATAAGTTGAAGTTATTAAACAGAAGAACAATTCTAATAAAATATTTACTGGAAGTATAATCTAAAAAAAATTTAAAAAAGAGTTGTAAGAGCAGCATAAGGAACTCCTATACATTCTTTATCCAGATTCACTAATTATTAACATTTTATCATATTTGCTATATCATACCTTTTCTCTTTATATCTACATAATATTTCCTGAACCTTTTGTGAATAGGTTGCAGTCATTGTGCTCCTTGACTTAAGCCTGTATTTTACTTCAAGCATGTACTTCCTAAGTATGGAGACATTCTTTTATATAGCCATAGTGTAATGATCAAATTCAGGAAATATAACATTTTAATGATATCCTTTTATGAAATGCAATCCATATTTAAATTTTTTCATAGCAATTTACCCTCTAGTAGAGGATCAAACCTGGGGTCATGCATTGTATGTAGTCCTAATGTCTCTTCAAACCTCCTTTAATTTGGATAGATTCTCTACCCTTGTCTTTCAAAACATTGTCATTTTTTGATGAGTATAGACCAGTGTCTTATAAAAAATCCTTCATTTTAAGTTTATCTGGTGTTCCTTCATGATGCATAACATGATTAGATTCAGGGTATGCATTTTGGGTAGTCATACTAAAAACGTTAGGGTTGTGTGTTTTCAGTGTATAGTGTCAGAGGCAAATATGTCAGTTTGCCTATACATTAACTTCGGTCACTCATTTAAGGTAGTAGTTGCCAGATTTCCTCACTGTAAAGTCATAATTAGTTCCTTTATAAATATTAAGTAATCTGAAAGAGTTAAAGTTGGAGATAAAACCTTTCCCTTAAAAGAAACATCTACAACTCAAAACCTGGTTTGCTAATTGCCAGACTTCTAGTAGGAATATGCGTTAGGAATCTAGGTGCAAGTCAATTGAATTTGGTGGGGTGACCAGTGTTAATTTGTTCGGTTTCTAGTATGCATTTGTTTACATCTCTCAATCAAACCACAGGTCTAAACTGGAAAGGTGATGGTACCAGATCATATTCCTGATGAGGTTCCGGTCCATTCTTGTAGACAGAAGACAATACATAGTCTTTGCACCATCCCTACTCTCCCCACAACCTCATTCTAAAGAGAGTTTGCCTGATTATTATTCAATGTATCTCCAAGTTATTTTACATAAATTACCGTTGACTTCTCCCCTCACAAGGTTTCTAATATTTCTAATATCTTGGAATTGAGTATTGGCTTTTGTTTCTTGTCTTTTACTTCCCACATTGATTAATCTTAGACTGGTGAAACAGGCCTTAACACATCAAGAATCTACTCATATGTATAGATACATGAGAAAATGTACAACTGAGCTTGTTTTCATTTTATGCTTGAATTAAATGGTTATTCACTCAGGCACATTAACATCAATTTTAAAACAAATTCTGTAACAGCCATGAAAACATGAAAAAGCCATATACTTGTGTAAGGCTTTATGCATATTTTATCTCTTTTTATTTTATAAACTTCTAATGAGTCATTCAATATGAATTTTGGCAGACTACTGTCAAATAGCACAGTTCTGTGAATTTTTCAGACTCTGGTAACAGTGGGTCACATTTTGCTTTGCTTCACATCTTCTCCAAGCTTGTAACAAGTTTACCAAAATTCCTGCTGCATAAGAACTACTCTAAATATGAGACATTTCAGAAAGAGTTCTTTTTTAAGCATGAGTATTTAAATAAGGTATTTGTGTTTAATCCCTCCCCATACAATTTGTCTGCTTTTTCCTATGTTTCTAGTTGTCTGATACTCAAATGAGCACCAACGCTTTAAAAACAGTAAGGAGAAATTTATTTCACTCAGTCATGTTGTCTTCATGACTGACCATCAGGGGAAAGGAATAGACCACAAAATAGGAAGTGTGTCTTGATGCTCTTCAACAGTATATCAAATCTGGTAAATAAATATCAATTTACCTCATTTAATCTTAATAAATTAAAAGTTATGAATAAACAAATTAAAACAAGGGCTTCACTTCATTTGGTCAAGCATTGAGATTGGATACTTCAAAAGTACACATTGCTAACGTGAACAGCTAATCTTAGCTCAATAGTGGGTTGAACGCTTTGAGTACTGCTCTTAGAATACTTTTCTATTAAAGTCAGAATGAGAGAAACGTTTTAAAGCCTTGACTATATCGTGGTATATACTGAATTAAAAGAAAATTTCTTGCACATTGGTAGGCTATCTTATTGCATTCCGTTATAACAAGACACGTTTCCTGTATGGGAGTACCGACAGACTCTAATCACTCTATAATGCTCCTATTGTTTCCACTTCATGAAGAGAACATCAACCAATTTCAAATTGACCTCAAGCATTACTTTAAAGTAAAGCATAGAGAGTATATTAGGATAAAGGGAAAGGTACTGTAACAAAGAAACAGAATAATGCTATGGCTTAAAGACTGTAGAAGCTTCTGGTAGTCTGGGGAGGCTAGGCTGGTGGGCAGCTCTGCTCCATGTAGTCATGAAGGAAACCATGTTTCTTGCATCTTGTTTCTCCATCATTTTCTAGAGCATTGTCTTTGTCTTTGCGTGATTAAAGCTAGATTGTGAGCACATTTCTGTCTCAGTCTTTTAGAAAGGGAAGCAGATATGAAGAAGTGCATGCCCAGTATCTTAAGGTCCAGCCTCAGAGATAGCACACGTTGATTCAGCTCATGTTTTTTAGTCCTGTGGTTACTAAGTGTGAGAGAGGCTGGGAAATGTAGTCTAGCTGGATAGTCATGTACCCAGTGAAAACGGTGGATGAGGAAGAAGGGTTGGACATCGAGCTCCACTGAGGGGCTGGATACCTTGCCCGAGTTGATGTAGCTGCTAAGTGAAAGAGCTGAGATCCAACACCAGGCAATCGTGTTCAGAGAACATGAGATTAAATACCTTTTAGTTGTCATTGCTGCATAATAACCAATTCAAAATGCAGTAATTTGTTCTGATTCTGTGGATTGGCTAGGTGGTTCTTCTGCTGCTTGAGCATACTTGTGTGGCTACATTGAGCTGTCAGATTGGTTTAAAACAAATTTTACTCCTGGGTATTTACCTAAGACAATGAAAATATATGTCACCAAAGACTTGTTTAAGAACATTCATGTCAGCTTTATTTGTAATGCCCCAAAAGCCTGAGAATAAACCACATATACATCAACAGAAAAATAGAAAAATAAAAGAAAAGTATTTATACAATGGAACACTACACAACAATGAGAATAAATAATTATGACTAAATGTAACAATATGGGTCAATTTTAGGGGTATAATTTTGAGTGAAAATAGCCAGCCTCCTTGCCCCCAAGCATACTATTATATTATTTCTTTTATATGAAGTTTAAGAGCAGGGAAAACTAATCTGGGTGCCAGAAATCGAATAATTTTTGCCTCAGCGGAGATGAATAGGAGGGGCAAAGTAAACTTTCCGGAGTGACTGAAATGCTTTGTATCTTGATTGAGATGTGAGTTAAGTGAGTTTGTAATTGTCAAAATTTATGAAACTATACATTTAAGACCTGTGCATTTAATGTGAATCATAATTCAATCAAAACATGATAAATGTTACAAAGAAAAAAATTTAAAAACCCTTTTATAGTCAATGTTCTATAACACAATAGATGAAGTTTCTTCAAAATTAACTTGTTCTGATAATTACATAACACAAATGTATTAAGGATCTCCTAAATGTGAAATATGTTCTAATCTTCTAGGAATTAAACGGGATAAAAAATAGCCTGGCTTTCATGTGCTTTATATTTTAGGAGGGCAAAGAGGGTAGTGGTGGTGGGTGGGTGCAGGGAGAAGCAAACTATACACAAGTAAGCAACATAATAAATGAGATAATTTCAGATGTGTGTCATAAGGAAAACTGTGACTAGGAGAAGCGGTAGAAAGAGAAACATTTTCCACCAGATGGTAGGGAAGACTTCTTTGAGAAGATGACATTTGAGTTGAGTCTTATGTAATAAGAAGGAGCCAGCTCTGTGAAGATCTGTGGGAAGGGTTTTCCAGGCAGAGGGAAGAGCCAACGTACCAGCCCTACACTGGCAATAAGTGTGGCACATTGAAGAAGCGCAGTCGGTCTCTGAGACAGGATCATCGCAGGCAATGGGAGAAGGGGGATCTTGTATCTGCTACTTAAGCTACGTGGATTCTCGTGGATCGTTTCGAATATAAATATTCCTTGTTAGTGTTCAAATCACTTTATGGGGATACAAAGTTGCATGAGAATATGGTTTTCAAACTGCAAAGAACTGAATGCATTCTAGTTACTATTGCTATTATTAAAATTTTAAAAATATTTGCATGTTTTCATCAGTAAATCCTACTTTGCTTTTTTTATGGTTTAGTAATGTAAATTACAGTGGAGCAATTAGAAAACCATAGCCAAAAGAAGAAGAAAAACAACTCCCTGTGATTGTTTATAACTGGGTATAATCTTTGTAATGTAACTGGGTATAATATATATTAATCAACCATGTTGTATTGTTCTGAAAATTGATGTCCTTGCTCTATTTCATGTCACTTAATATGTACCACAAAATTCATTTTAAAGGCTACACAGTGACCCTCTGCACAGGATATGTAATAATTGATAAAATTGATTCTGTAATCTTGAATGTTTAGATTGTTCTCTACTCTTCATCATTAACATTTGTGCATCTTTGTGTCCATCCCTAATTACTTTTTTTAGAATAGATTTCAGAATTGGATGTGCTTTGAGTGTATATTTCCTAATTGATCTTCTCATTGTCTGTATCAATATAATGAACTGTTTCAATGTAACTTTTTCCTTTATAGAAGTTACCTGGAAAAAATGATAGCCTTCTATTGTTCTGTCGGCACATTCTGAACCAGGAAATGTGATGTTTTGATTTTTTAGAAAGTCAGATCCAAGACAATAGCTTCGTTTGAAAAAACAAAACAAAAAAGAATGGTTATGCTCCAGTGGAAAAGTAGTGGCTCAGGGATTGACCTGTTATGCTTCCTTCTTCCTGTTTGGCTGATGTGTTACTGGAACCATGACATGGTTTTATTACGAGGGGAAAGAATGAGAAGGACACACTGGGTAACAGGATGAAGGGAATATATTGAGACAGAGCCTAGGAACAGGGCACAGGAGGAAAAAGGAACATACTGTGGTAGGCAGAATCATGGCCCCAAAGATGGTCACATCCTAGTCTTCTGGACCTGTGAATGTCTTACTATGCATGTCAAAAGTGACTTTGAAGCTGTGATTAAATTAGGGATCTTGAGACAGAGAGTATTATCCTGGATTATCCACGTGGAATCAGTGTAATCAAAGGAGTCCTTATAAGTGAAAGAAAAAGAAAGACTTGAGAATCAGAGTCACAGAAGGAGCTGTGATGACAGAAGTAGAGAGTGAAGTAATGAAATTGTTGGTAGAAGACGCCTGCAGGCCAATGGGAGCAGCCTCTAGAGGCTGGAAAAGCCGAGAAAGCCTATTCTCCCCTAGAGCCTCCAAAAGGAACCTAGCCCTGCTGATACCTTGATTTGAGCCCAGTAATGTGCATTTGGACTTCTTATCTCCAGAACTGTAAGCTAATAAATTTGCTTTCTTTTAAGCCACTAAACTTGTGGTGATTTGTTACAGCAGCAGTAGGAAACTAGTACAGATGCTGAATTTGCTGGGGGGAGTTAGGGGAGTGATGCAATTTTGGAAGAATGTGAATATTTGCAAAATGAGTTTGATGCTTACATGAAGAAATAATGATGGAAGAAGGTCAACTATGTATGAAACTTCAGGCAGGGATGGGTAGAGAAAAGTGAGATTGACTTCAAGGCAAGGTTACCACCCCCTGCTGTCTTTTCTCAGCTATGTAGTTTTCCTTCACAGCACAGCTTGAAGTTAAATGTAGGTTTATGCAATTATTGATTTAATTTTTGTATTTCCCTTTAGCAGATCGTATAAGGGTAGGGACTGTCTACTTTGATCATCGCAATCTCTTGAGCAGCCCCATAATAACTAATAATGAGCAAATAGGTATGATAATGATTAAAGTGAATAAATGAATTGGGAGAAGATACCCATAGGTAAACAGATAATAATAGTCCAATAGAGAGATGACTAACATATAGCCAATTTCTTAGAGACGTAAAACTCCTTATATTGTCATATAATGATTTTCAGCCATTAGGGCTAACCCTTGCATACTGTTCTCTTGTGCAGTTTTGGTATAGTGACTGTTTAAGAGCAGGTGGAGGCTTTGGAAATAGACTTCTTTGGTTCAGATTCATATAGCTATGCATATTCATATAGCTACTGTCCCAAACATACTTAAATATATCCCTAACATACTTAAATGTGATACTTGTCAGTTTAGCGGGCTAAAGTACAGCAAAATGGCCCATTGTCCACCCACCCATTCATCCACCCATTCATTCATCTACCCATCCATTCATCCATCCATTCATCTACCCATCCATTCATCCATCCATCCATCCATCCATCCATCCATCCTCCAGGTTAGTTTGGTGGTTAGGATATAAGCTGTGAAGACAGATACCCAGGGTTCTATCTCAGTTCTGCCAGTTGATATGGGACCTTGGGCAAGTTACTTGAAACCCAGTTTTTTGATCATAAAAAGGGTGCTAACATGGTTGTTGTAAACATTAAATATAAAACAATTAGAATCATTCCTGGCACTTAGTTATTGATAAATATTTTGTATTATTACTAGACATTGAATAAGATAGATTTTGATTTAATAGAACCAAAGACCAGATCTTCACTATTTAGCTGTGTGACTGCAGCCGGACTTTACATCTCTGGTTGGAGGAAGGGATTGTATTGAGCCAGTGATTCTTAATCTTTGTTGTGCATATCAACTATCTGAAGGTCCTTTTAAGATGGAGATTCTGATTCAGTAGGTCTGAGGTGGAGGGTAAGAGTCTGCACCTCTAACAAGCTCCCAGGTGATGCTGCTGGTTCATGGACTATACTTTGAGTGGCCAGGAACTAGGCAACCTCTAAAGCTCTTTCTTGCTTCAATATTTCTGCTATTGATATCACCATCCTGCTAGTCTCCAGGCTATATAAATAAACCTTGGAGTTTACTTTTT
>PVKP010043869.1:0-17085 GCA_004027715.1 Plecturocebus donacophilus
TTTTTATTAAAAAAAAAAAAAAAAAAAAAAAACTTTAAGTCTTTTTTCTTCATCTAAAACTTGCTGGTAGCTCTCTTCACTTTCATCCTGTGCTGTGCTGCTTTGCATAACTGTATTTTCCTCCCAGATGATAAACCTTCTGAAGGTATAATCTATATTTCCTTCTTTTTGTCTGGCCTTTCTGCCCAGCTCAAAGTGCTCTATGCAGCATAAGCTGCATTTGAATAAGTAGGTGATTGCTTAAAGGCAAGTGCATACGGCATGTTTTTAATTAGGTATTTCACATTTTAAAATAAAGCAAAGCTATTTTAAAATAAATGTTCAAATAAAGGAGTTCCATTTTAAATTTCTAAATGTTTTGATAAATATTAGAAAGCTACTATTCTATTTGTTTTTTCCCCATTTTTTTGTCAATCCCAAGTTCTGCCTAATTCTAGAGGAGAAAGCATATATCAACAGAAAGCAAATATTTATCGGTGATAAATATTTCTAATACAATTTGCCTCCACACTGGATATTAGAATCTCTTCTACAGACACTTAATTTGGTGCAATCCTCAGGCAAGTCTGGGCTCACAGCAAGGTCATAGGTTCCAATTTGTTTTCCTGAGTCAACTACCCTTCCATCTCTGTGTATTTTAGAACATAGAGCTTATAGCTGAGAGAAAGTAATCTAAATCTTTGAAATACTCTTCTTATCTGTCAGCATTCAGGGTATACACACAAATGAAAAATCACAAATAATCACATATATCACAAAGTAATACATAAACTGACAGTTCTGTAAAAATTGATATTTTAACAACCTTCAAATGGGGATCATGATGATTTCATAATATCCCCTGATCAGTATACACTCTTGACCTCCATGAGTAGGTGATATGTTTTTTCTTTGCCTTGTAAATATTTATTAGGCAAAACAAAATTATAATTCCTATTAAGTGTTAAAAAATATTTTAACGTATTCTGAAAAATTTAAATAAATAAACAATTGGAATTTTCAAAACTAAAAGCTTTTGAAAAACAATTTAAAAGCTTTTGAAAAACAATTTAAAAGCTTTTGAAAGCAAAAGCAATTCTAGACTGTCTTTAAAAACAGAAAAGTGGTGTTTTAACATTAGAATATCTTCAAATGCTTTTTTATTATACAAATAACAGCAATTTTAAGTTACCTCAAGTTTTTCCACATTTTACTTAGCTTTTAAGATCACAAATACAATACAAAAAGCTGGTGGTAGAATGTTATAGAAAACAAACTTCCAAGAAATGCCCAGGGAATAGTAAAGATTCAACCTAATTTCTCACAACTCAGTATAATAAATATTGATGTTATGGATGCTAACATGAGATTACCAAACTTCAGTCAATAAATATCTATTGCTCTTGAGTGCACTGTACATACTAAAGAGAACATTTTTATTTCCAGCAGTAAGCAAAGTCCTGAACTTAACTGGCTTAGGGACCCATATGAGAATTGCAGAAACCTGCAAACATGTCCATCATAATGCCTACTATACTGCATTTGATGTTTTTGTTTATTCATTTGCTTCTTGCCTGAGAGCTCCTTGAAGCGATTAGAGTTTTATTAAATTTTTTTAAATCTATAGCGCCTAGGATAGTGCCTAGACAATAAGAGCCCAGGAAATCTTTGATGCAGACATATAGGAATGAATTTTAAAAATCACATTTAGACATATAAACTAAGAAAAGTTGTTTTACTAGAATATTCTCATGTTTCAAAGAAATAAGTATTTTATTATTCTCTTATTTATCTGGCTTTGTAATGCCATACTTTATTTCCCATCTTCGTATTAAGACTTTCTAAACTTAGATTTTGTTGCAACACTGGAAATTTACTTGGCGTTTTCTAAAATTTAAGTCAATGTATCACACCTTTAAGTCATATAATAAATTTTAATGATAGATAATGCTTTTTTCATTACTATAGCCACTTCAATATGACATTGATGATATTTATATTTCCTTGTCTTCTGAATTTAAATTATAACCAAATACTAGGCCTCCGGATAGTTAAAAATATAACAGAGTAAATAAATGACTAAAGTGATAATTTTTTTAGTCATGTGTTATTATTTTCAGGAATGCAATTGATATTTATATATACCTGTTCATTAATGAATAAACTATAATTATTTATTTATTTATTATTTATTATTACCAAGGTAATACACTTTTGTTATTAAAAAAATGTTGAGTGATAAAAAGAGAAAAACATTTACTTACAGTCTCCTGAAACAAAGCTATCCAGTGGCAAACATGATAATTTTTCTTTCTCTCTCTTATTCATGTTAAATTTTACATGGTTTATGTCATAACACATATATTTTAATATAAAGCAAATATTTCCTGGTAGTCATTTGTTCCTTCAACAAACATTTTTGGCCCCTACTATGTACTAGGTACTTCGTATCAGTGAACAAAATAAAAATATTGCTCATGTGCATCTAAACCTCTGGGACCTACAAATATAAATAAGAATGAAAGCAAAACTTCAGATAGGAGGCCATCAGGTGAGAAATTATTGATGGGGACAGGAGGCACAAAAATTCTGGGCAGAATAATGCAGTTCTCCAGCCAGGGTCCCACCCTCAAGCCTAGAACTATGGCCCAAAGTCAGAACATACATTCCTGTTTTCCTGTTCAAATGTTGCCTTTTCTAAAACCACCCTTGACTCACCACACCCCCATCCTGTGCCCACAAAACCCCCAAGCTCTGCCAACAGAGCAGGAGAGGAGGAGAAAAGGAGAAGCAGCTGGACATCAGAGACTATGGTTTGGCATTGGAGAGAAGCAGCTTAACTTTAGAAGGATAACTTGATGCTACTGCTTCAGAGAGGAATCCGGGCAGATTCCAGGGGAAGATCACCTTTCCACTCCATCCCTTTTTTAGCTCCCTTTCTGGCTGAGAGCACTTTCATCAGCAATAAAATCCTCCAAATTCATTATCTTTTCCTGGATGCCGAACAAGAGCTCAGGTGCCACAGGTACACAGAAGCTAAAACTGCCACACTAACTCTCTGCTGTTGCTGATGGAGAGCAATCATCTCGTGCAAAAAGGCAGAGGGCCCACTAAGCTGTTTAATACTTAAGATGTCCACAGATGGCAAAGCTAGAAGAGCACTGTAATTAACCCTCTGGGGCTTCATGGGCCATGGTACTCCCCTCTTGATGCTGTCAGTCATGGGGCCCACACAGAGTTTTGCTTCTGGCAGCATCCAAAAGCACTTGCCCTGGCTCCTGCACCCACTCACGTGTGTGTTCTCCCTCGCTAGAGGTTGAGCGCAATGGGTTCTAATTGGTGGAGTTTTGCTTTTGCAGGCGCCTAAGTGGCCAGCTAGCTCTATCACCCACACTCCAGTTCCCCACTCACAAATGGGTAAGATAAATTTCTCGCTTTGTTATTTTTGCTTAAGTCAGAAGGAAAGTTGTGACTCTGGGAAGAACTATTTGAATTCTGGATGCATTTTGAAGATATAACTAGTAGAATGTGTTGACACTAAAAATAAGGTATGCTCATGATAACCATCAAGGATCACCCTAAGATTTTGTCCCAAATAACTAGAATGATGAAATTGTCATAGATGAAATTGAAATGGAAATAATTAGAAGGATCATCAATTTGGAAAAAAAGTTTAGGTCATTGATTCGATTATATTAATATGAGTTGCTTAATAGGAATTCACACATATTTTTAATATACTCAGATGAACATATAAATTGAGAAATGAAGAGAGAGGTTAAGACTTCACACTGAAATGTGAGAGTCCTTCACATGGATGAGACTGGAAGAATTCTCCCAAGGAAATAGTGCAGATAGGGACGAGCTGTCCAGAGACTAAGCATAACAGTTCATCCATGTTAGCAGATGGTGGTATACAAAAGAAAAGGCTAAAAAAAAGTGTGAAGGAAAGGTGGAATAAAACCTAGCTCTTTTGAAAGCCAAGTGAAGAAAGAGAACAGAGTGATCAACTGTATCAAGCACTACTGAAGGGTCAGATTATATGAGGCCTAAGAAGTGAGCATAGGTTTTAGCAATACGGATGTTACTAGTTAACAATAATAATTGTGGTTATGTTTAAGTGACAGGTATTAAAACCTCATTATAAGAAGTTTAAGGGCACATATAAGAAAAATAATAGGAGATAGTATAAGCTATTTATTTACTTATTTAATTTTAGTAGAGAAAGTTTTGTTATCAAGGGAAGCAAAGGAATGAAATGAAAGGTGTGAAAAATGTGAATCTAAGCTTTTTTCTTTGTATATTTAAATAAAACGTTTGAATAGAGAAAAGTTAGCCTCTTAAATCTTGTTGGAAATAATCTAGTTGATGGAAAAGTTGTGATCCAGTAAAGCAAAGTCATAATGACAGAGGAACTGATCTTGAATAAATAAGAAAGCATTTAGTACACAAGGAGAGAGCTTGGCCTGTAAGGACAGCAAAGACAGCTCAGTTTTGCTAACAGAAGTGAATATAGAAGAATATAGCTATTGGTATGTGTGCTGATATGGTGAGTGGAGCTTGAAATTTTCTCTTGATTGCTTCTATTTTTTTTTTCTTTTTTTAGATGAAGTTGTTCTAACATAAAAGAAATCATCTTAAACAATTCAGTGGCATTTACTACATTTAATTTGGTGCAATAATCACTTCTAATTATTTACCAAAACAATTTTATCATGTTAAAGGAAACTCCATACTCACTAAGCAGTTCCTCCACATTCCCCCTTTCCTGCCAGCAACTGTAAATCCTCAATCTGTGTTTAATCTGTGTTTTGTCCCGATGGATTTAACTATTCTAGATATTTTATATAAATAAATTTATACAGTGTTTAAACATTTGTGTCTGGCTTTATTAACTTAGCATAATGTTTTCCAGATTAATCTATATTATAACATCTGTTAGCAGTTCATCTGCTTTTTAATGGAAGAATGTCATTATCTGTGTATCTTAATTTGTTTATTGATTCACATGTTGGTGGATGTTTTGGCTATTGCTATCTTTTGACTCTTGTGACTAACGTTTCTACGAACATGGGTATATATGTATTTGTTTCAGTACTTGTTTTTCAATCTGAGTATATTGGCAGGAACGAACTTACTAGGTAAGGTATGGTATGGTATGGTAATTTTATATTTAACTTCCTAAGGAACCACAAAACTGTTTTTTACATCAGGTTGACACAATTTACATTTTTTTCCAGCAGTGTACAAAAGTTCTAATTCATGCAAATTTTTGCCAACATTTGTTATTCTTGATTTATCACATTCATAGTATTAGGTGTTGTATTAGTCAGGGTTTCCAAGAGGGAAAGAACTAATTGGATATATACATTAGTTCTGTATCTATCTCCATATATATATATATATATATATATATATATACACACACATATATATACATATATATATACAGAGATATACAGATATATATATATATTTAAGGATATACATTAAACGATATATATATATATCCTAATGTATATATCATTTAATACTTAATAAACTATATATATATATACATACTATATATATATATATACACACATACTGTATATATATGTATATGTATATATGTATATACATATATATATATATACAGTTTATTATTAACTTAAATGATCACAAGTTCCCACAATAGGCTATCTGCAAGCTTGAGGAGAAAAGAGAGCCAGTCTGAGTCTCAAAACTGAAGAACTTGAAATCGGATCTTTGAGGGGAGGAAGCATCCAGCACGAGAGAAAGATGTAGGCTGGTAGGCTAGGCCAGTCTTGCATTTTCATGTTTTACTGCCTGCTTTATATTTGCTGGCAACTGATTAGATTGTGCCTACAAGACTGACAGTGAGTCTGCTTTCCCCAGCCCACTGACTCAAATGTTAATCTCCTTTGGCAACAACCTCACAGACACACCCGGGAACAATACTTTGCAACCTTCGATCCTTCAAGTTGACACTCAGTATTAACCATCACAAGTCCAGCCCTTGTCAACTTGAACCCATACACATCTCCTGAGATAATACATAATGTTCCAGTAAAGACAATAATAAGGTCATAATTATACATAGCATAATAAAACTATCCTTCATACAACCGGAAACATGCCAATCCACAACACAAATACTATTACATAAAGTTACCAATGCTTAAATGCTGGTATGAAGTCAGTAAATCTTATGTCACACGATAAAAGAAAATAAAATAAAATGAAGATTTTTTTTTAGTACAAGTGTATATAGGCACAAACATATTTTTAACAAAAGAAAGAAGAAATACTCATAATAGTTACAGTCTTCTTTCTGCAGCTGGTCACATGATTATAGCTGGTATCGATGACTACCTTCTTCTACTACCCATTCTGTATTCCCTTTGGCTTCAGCAAGCATCTCAGCAGGTCCTGAGATGCTTGGAGTGACCCAAACCTTTTTGTAGTCCTGTCTGGATGGGGCTGTTGTACTTTCCCATTGACCTTAATAATAGGGCATGGTAATATTAAGAAATGCCCTAAAGGATCTCCTGTATTCCATAATAATCTTCCTTAATTCTGTATGGAGTAGTAGACTGATTTCATCTTGATAGACGGGGTCAATCACCCCAACCAACACTGTAACTCCCTCTGTGGCTTGTTGACTTAAAGGTGGGAGGAGCTCAAAGTGTCCAGGTGGCAATCTTAACTTCCAGTTTAATGAAATCATTGTTGTTTCTATTAGTTGCAGCATTCCTCCCTCTGGAACTAAGACCTCTAGTCCAGCAGGATGTAATGTTGCAGCAACAGGAAGCAAAAATTTTGCCAGTGGATCACTGGGGGTTATGGTGAGTGGTGTCACTTCCACTTTCACCTCTTGCTTTCTGGACCCATGAATCCTGGCTATAGGAGAAATAGTATCATATATTGACTACTGATTCAGAGCATACATGGCCTTCTGAAGAACTTTGTCCCAGCCCTGCAAAGTATTATCACTTAGTTGGCATTGTAATTGTGACTTCAAAAGGCCATTTTACTGTTCTAACAATCCAGCTACTAATGGGGAATATGGTAAGACCAGTGATGTTCATGAGCACGAGCCCACTGCCACCCTGCTTTAGCCATAAAGTGAGTCCCTTGGTCAGGGGCAATGCTGTTTGAAATAGCATGATGGTGGATAAGGCATTCTGTGAGTCCATGGATGAGTCTTGGCAGAAGGATTGCATGCTGGATAGGCAAACTCATATCCAGAGTGTCTATTCCAGTGAGGATAAACCTCTGCCTTTTCCATGATGGAAGAGGTCCAATATAATCAACTTGACAGCAGGTAGCTGGCTGATCACTCCGAGGAATAGTGCCATATCGAGGGCTCAGTGTTGGTCTCTGCTGCTGGCAAATTGGGCACTCAGCAGTGTCCGTGACCAGGTCAGCCTTGGCAAGTGGAAGTCCATTTTGCTGAGCCCACGCATAACCTCCATCCCTGCCACTATGGCCACTTTGTTCATGGGCCCATTGGGCAATGATGGGTAGCTTGGGAAAAAGGCTGAGTGGTGTCTACAGAACAGGTCATCCTATCCACTTTATTAGAATCCTCTTCTGCTGCTCTGGCTCAAGTCTGGAAATTGAGAAGCCATGATTCTCTGTTTTTATAATTCAAATTTGTTTTGTCCATTAAATCTAGAAGTTTCCTTCTTCTGTAAATTAAGTAGGAATGCAGTAGGCTTACTATCAATTTCACTTCTAGGAACACTGTGATTAATTAGCCAATGCCAGGGCTCTACATGAGTCAGATTATCCTAGCTGTGGCTTTGTCTCTGCTGTCTATTACGGTTGCTATGCCCAGCTTGCCTTTGATGGCTGAATGCTGCCTCTGGCCCTTGCCACCTCAGGATCCAATTATTCCCATTGTATTCAAATTTTAAAGTTGAGTAACTGTGGTTCCCACTGTTAGATCTGACATACAGAGAAGAGCAATTACAGGGTTTTTCAAAGATGCAGGTGCTGCCCTCACAAATATATTTCACAAGGCATTGGTCAGGGATATATTTTCTGGACCCTCCCAGCTGGGATGAGTAGGTCTAACATGACTAATCCCCTCCACCATCCCAATATCCTAAAGCCTTTGGATCCCTTTCTCTACATTAAACCAAGGGAGATCAGGCGTTTCCAGCTCACTCACAATGGGACATTTTCAATGTATATTTCAGCTAACCAAACAAACTATTACAACCTTTTTTAACTCCCCAAGCTGCAACATTAAGTGCAGAGTCCCTACTTAGTGGGCCCAAATCAATAAAGTCGACCTGTTCCAACTCCATGTTCCTTCCACTATTTTCCATACCCTTAATATCCAGTCTCATGCCTGTTCTCCAGATCTCTGTTCATAAAAATTAGAGAACACGTGCAGTTCTTTTCAGTGTAGTGCACCTCCTCGCGGGTCACACTCTGAACCTCACCTCTGAGCCGACTGGGACTTTAGTCTAGTTATGAATCTAGAAGCAAACAGGAATGTTGGGGGTGGCTCCTGAGGAGAATCAACATTATTTTGCCTAGCACTGCCGCAGGGGAGGCTATCATTGTTGCCTCAGGCAGTGCAGGGATTATCTCCTCAGACAAAAGTGGAAAGGCTGATGGCAGCTTGGGTTAGGGAGGGGCTGTTGCCACTTTAGGGATGGGGAAGCTGTTCCTTCCGGCAAAAAAAGGTTTAAAAGAGTTTAAAAACTCAGTGTCCCCAGCTTCATTAGGATCCTCCCACACAGCCCCATTCCAAGTTGCAGGTTCCCATTCTTTTCCAATCAATGCCCTCACGTTAACAGTAAGCACCTCATGAGGCTGTGCATGCATCTTTCGTTGCAGGCCAGCCACTCACATGACAAGCGCTTGTCGATTTTTGTCACAATTTCAGCTCTTTCTCTACAGGAGATAAGACTCCCACTCAGGGCAATCTTAGCAGATATGAGGCTCAGTATCTGCTTCTGAAGCCAGGAGACAGAACCTCTGAGTTCATTTTTTTCATCACTTTGTCCACTAAACTTAGGAGCAACCAACCAGCTTCATTAGCTTCATTATGTTTCCTGGTTCTCCACATATGGTCAAAAGTATTACGTATACAGTCACTAAACTCCTTGCCTCTCACGAGCAGAGAATCAGGAGTGTCAAATGTACTTATTTTGCGTAACTCTCTATAAACAATTTACACCAAGAACTATCAGTGTTCTCTATGCTATTAGAAGATCTTAGCATTTTTGGATCTAATCATATTAAGAAGCTAACTTCAGAAACCCCAAAATCAATGAAAGAACTTCTTCCCTAACATGAATGTTCCTCTAGAACATTCATGGAACTAAAATCTGTATTAGTCAGGGTTCCCTAGAGCAACAGAACTAATAGGCTATATACACATGTATATATTTTCAAGTGTAGTGCACATATATATCTATGTATATATCCTATTTGTGTGTGTGTGTATATATATATATATATAGGGGAGTTTATTAACTTCTATAGTTTTATATATATTATACAGTTTCATACATGTAAAGTGGAGCTTATGAACTATTAACTTATATGATCACAGGATTCCACAATAGGCTGTCTGCAAGCTTTAGGAGAAAAGAGAGTCAGTCTGAGTCTCAAAACTGAAGAACTGGGAGTTCAAGGTTTGAGGGCAAGAAGCATCAAGCATGAGAGAGAAATGTAGGTTGGAGGCTAAGCCTGTCCCACCTTTTCAAGCTTTCCTGCCTGTTTTATATCTGCTGGCAGCGGATTAGATTTTGCTCACCAGATTAAGGGTGGGTCTGCCTTTCCCAGCCCACTGACTCAAATGTTAATCTCTTTTAGCAGCATCCTCACAGACACACACAGGAACAATACTTTGCAACCTTCAAGCCAATCATGTTGACATGTATTAACCATCACAGGTGTAAAGTAGTATCTTTGTGATTTTGATTTGCATTTCCTTAATGACTAAGAATGTTGAGCATCTTTTCATGTATCTGTTTGCAATCCATATATCTTTTTAAGAGAAATATCTCTAAAGGTTATTTGCCTTTTTATTATTTTAGATGGGGTCTTGCTCTGTCACCCAGCTGGAGCACCTTGACATGATCGTGATTCACTGCAACCTCCACCTCCTATGTTCAAGCAATGCTCCCACATCAGCCTCCTTAGCAGCTAGGACTACAGACATATGCCACCACACTCAGCCAGCTAATTTCTTTGTCTATTTTTTAATTGAGTTTTTTCTCATATTGTTATCAGATAAACGATTTGCAAATACTCTTTGCCAATCTATATAGTTTTTTTTTTCTCATTTTTGGTAATCTCTTTTGATGCACAAATGCTTTTAATTTTCATGAAGCCCAATTTATGTATGTTTTTATTTTTGTTGCTTATATTTTTGGTGTCATATCAGGGAATTCATTGCCAAATTAAAGGTCATGAAGATTTATGCCTGTATTTTCTCCTGTGCTTTATTGTTTTAGTTTTTTTGGCCATTGATCTACTTTGAATTAACTTCTGTATATAGTGTGAGGTAGAGGTCTGAACACATTGTTTTGCCTTTGGATAGCCAATATTCCCAGAACCATATGTTGAAGATAATATTATTTCCCCACTGTATGGTCTTATAACCTTTGCTCAAAACCAACTGGCAAGAAATGTATAGCTTTTTTCCTGACTCTTAATTTATTTCTACTTGTCTATATATTAATTCTTATGCCAGTGTCACACTGTTTTGATAACTATAGTTCTGTAGCAAGCTTTTGGATCAAGAAATTTGAGTACTTTGGCTTTACTATTTTTCAAATTAATTTTGTCTATTTGGGTTCCAACCAGAATTGTGGATTACTTTTTCCAATTCTGCACAAAATGGCATGAATATGTTAATAGAGATTACATTGAATCGGTAGATTATTTTGGGCAATATTTGTACTTAATATTAAGCCTTCCAATTTATGAACAAAAAATGTCTTTCAATTTATTTAAATCTTTTCCAATTTCTGTCAGCAATGTTTTATAATTTCTAGTCTACAACTCTTTCACTTTCCTCATTAAATTTATTCTTTTGTATGCTATTACTTGGAATTGTTAGAATTGAAATTATTTTTTAATTGCCTTTTTAGATTGCTCATTGCTGGTATATGAAAACAAAACTGATTTTTGAGTTGTCAATGATATTCTGAAATTTTGCTAAATTTCTTTAACTCATAATATTTTTGTGGATTATTTGAGGTTTTCTATGTCAAGATTATGTCTTATGTGAATATAGTTTGAATTCTATTTTTTCAATCTGGATGTTTTTTATTTCTTATTCTTGCCTAATTAGGCTCAACAGAATTTTCAGTACAATAAATAACAGTAAGTAAATAGAGTGTTTTTGTCTTATTCATGATTTCATGGTGAAAGATTTTAGTCTCTCACCAGTAAGTGTGATGTTAGCTGTGAAATTTTCATAAACATTCTTTATTATGTGTAAAAGTTTTCTTCCACATGGTTTCTATATACTTATATACATATATGTAACTGCATACATACACACATATAGAAACTATATAGATTTCCACATACTTATATACATATATAGTATATAAGTATATATACATGTATACATACAGATACGTGTGTGTATATATATGTATGTATATATGTGTGTGTGTATATATATATATAATATAAACATATGTAGGGTTGTCTATATATACCCCCCTGTATTTATATTAATGCCTATGCCTATATCTATACATTATTCTATATAGAATTCTATATAGCTTTGCTTACCATAGAATTCTTGGTTGACAGTTGACATTTTCCCCCCATCACTTTAAAATGTTTTTCTACTTCCTTTAGCCTCTATAATTTCTGATTAGAAATTTGCTGTTAATCTTATTGTGGATCTTTTGTACATTGTAAGTTGTCACTCTCACTACTTTCAAGATTCTTTGTCTTTGGCTTTTGAAAATTTGATTACGATGTATCTTGGTGTAGGTCTCCTTTGGTTTATTCTCCTGGGTTACACTGAGCTTCTTGAATTTGCAGATTTCTGTGTTTTATTAACTTTGGAAGCTTTTGGTTATTAGTCAAACATTCTCTCTTATTTTATTTTTTCCTTTTGGGATTCTCACTGGTACATTGATGATATTCTACAGGTCTCAGGCTCTGTTAATTTTTCTTCCTTTTTTTCCTCCTTTTTCTGACAGAGTCATTTTAATTGGCATATCTTCAAGTTTACTAATTCTTACCTCTACCTGCTTAAATATACTCTTAAAACTCTGTAACCTGATTTTTCATTTTAGTTATTGCACTTCTCAGCTCTCTATTTTTTGCTCGATTAGTTTTATAATTTCAATCTCTTCATTGATATTCTCTATTGGATTCATATATCAATATTCTGGTTTCCTTTAGCTGTTTGACAATCATTTCTCTTTAGTTTTTTGAGCATATTTAAGATAGTGGGTTTGAAGTCTTTGTCTATAAGTCTAGAAATTATGCTTGCTTAGGGACAGTTTCTGTTAATTTCTTCTGTAGTCTGCACTCTCTTTTCTCTTTTCAGGCTTCATAAGTTTATTGTTCTTGTTGAAAATGAACTATTTTGAACGTCATAATTGGTAACTCTGGAAATCAAATGCTTACCTCTCCTCAATTTGTCTTCATTGATTGTTATAGGCTATAGCTGTTTGTTTAGTCAGATTTCTAAACTATTTCATGTAAAGTCTGTGTTTTCTATGATGCATTTTCTCTGATTCAGTCTCTGGTTCTTCAGTTATGTTTAGCTAGTGTTTTGACAGATATTTTCCTGAATGCCTGAAGCCAAAAGAGAAAGTGAAGGGACAAAGGAAATAGAAAAAGAGAGAGAAGGCTGTTTATCTATAGCTTTTCATTAGGGTTCCTTTCTCCCTTACACTGAGCTAGATATCAGCCAGAGGTAAAAGCTAGGAAGTTCTTAGGTCTTTTCTGTGCATATATCCCGTTCTGGGCATATGTGTGGTTTTTTAAATTCCGCAGTATACATGAGTGCTTTCTGATGCACTAATTTTTCCAAGAAACTGTATCCTTGGCCTGTTCTCTTAGGGTTTTGATGCTCTATTTTATTAATTGATGACAATCCTTTCTCTTGGTTACCAAATGTTTTTTGTTCACTTTATGTTTTCAAGAAATGTTCTTTGCTTTTCTCTGCCATATTTGAGTTTGAATTAGATGAAACAAAGACAAGTATGTGTCAGATCTTCAGGGAGCCCACAGGCAAATACCCTGATTTGTGAATAAGATCTGTTCTGGTTCCTCCAGACTAGGAACGAGGGTTCCCTGTTTGGAACACAGGCTGCTCTCTTTAAGACCACCGATAAGTGGGGAAAGGGTAAGTCAATATGCCACAAAGCTTTCTTACTCTAAGGTTGTCTTTTCCTTGACATACATATGCTTGATTTTTCCCTATTTCTGTGGAGAGATGGGCCCTTGGAGATGCCTACTTGCCATTTCCTCGGCCATTCACCAGTTTCCATATTTTTAGTTAGAGTAAGATAAAATGATGAAGATTTGAAGCTAGGATCTAAAGTGTGTGAAATGAAAAGCTGGAAGAATTATAGTCAATATATGGGAAAACACTATGATTGTCTGAAACCATTAAGAACATCTTAGGCTTATTGTCACACTTTTCGAGTAAAATCAGTCAGTATGATAGCATTATACTATGCTGTTTTACAGTCATATGTATTATGTATGGGGTGGGCAGAGACAGATTTGAACAGGAACTGGGGTTCTGATAAAAGGACTACAATTAAGCAAGTGAGAGTTAAACAGTTTAATGTTGTATCCAAGGTGGTGACTGTAATGAATGACGTGTACTAATCGTAAGTTAGGTAAGGAAGGGAATACATGAGAGTTCAGTAAGAGAGTAAAACTGTTTAGTACAAATTATCCAGTGGTGTCATAGTGTTGTTGGATTCAGAGTTTGAGTCAGAGAAACCTGGAAAAATTGAGGGTGATTGGTTAGTGTGATGGAACAGAGATTATGGAGGGGAGAAAGTCATTAATAACATCATCTTGTTACTTGAACAGTAGGCTACAGACTCTAAAGTGCCTATACATGTTTTCAGCATCATCATATACCACCTTTCCTCCTGTTTCCAATGATTCAGACTTATGGCAATTTTCTATTTCCTTGAATACATCAAATTTATTTTAGCTTCATACTCCATTGTCCTTACTTTCTCTTCAACATAAAGCACTCTATAGTCAAATCATTAAATAGTTAGTTCAAAGAAAACAGACAAGTTTTCTCTTACCATCCCATTTAAAGGTATCTCTGCCACTTAACTATCCTTGTTCTCTGATCGTCCCATTTAAAGGAATCTCTGCCACTTAACTATCCTTCTTACACAGATATACACACACATGTATTTCGATGTGTCTCTGATTTGTAGATATACCTGATTTTATTATGTTTCACTTTATTTTACTTTGAAGATATAGCATTCTTTAAATTGAAAGATTATGGCAACTCCGTGTCCAGCAATTCTATTGGGCCATTATTCCAAAAGCATGTCCTCACTTTGTTTCCCTGTGTTATGTTTTGATAATTCTCACAATATTTCAACCTTTTTAGTTATTTGATGAAGCAGTCACAGGTTTTAAAACAGATGAACTTCAATTTTAAAAGATCTACTCTGGGTAAAATGCTATCAAACAGCATCACATGCTACAGAGAAATCTTCATGAAAGGAAGTGTCAGATAGTGAAGCAAACTTCATTGTTGAATTACTCTAAGAAATCTCCACAGCCACCTGAACTTTCAGGTATCAGCTTCCTGATCAGTTAGCAGCCATCAGCACTGAGGCATGAGCCTCCATAAGCCAAAAGATTGTGTTTCCCTGAAGGCTCAGATGATTGTTAGCATTATTTATCAAAAAATGATTTTAATTAAATACATAATTTGGTTAAGACATAATGTTATTGCATATTTAATAAACTTTAGTAAAGTACAAATATGACTTACATGCACTGGGAAATTAAAAAAAAATTACTGTGACTCAAAATTATTGTGACTTTATTGCAATGTTTGTTTTACTGTGGTGGTCTGGAACTGAACCTGCATTATTTTAGAGTGATGTATATATTTACTTTGAAGCATTTACAATGATTAAACTTTATCTAGAACATTTGTTTACTAACAATTTTCTGTATTTCTTTCTATATACTTTCCTAAAATGATGTTAATTTCAATTAGCAAAAGTACTCTCTGAGTTCTCTATGCATAGCAAATAAAGCAGTAAGAATAAATAGAAAAATAAAAGAATACGAAAGTTTGAATAAATTTATAAATATTTTTTACTCCTTGTAGAATCATTGCCTTTTCAGTGTGCTAGAGTTTTCATAATTGGGCTGAGAGCTAGGATAAATTTGGAGTTTAGTTTTTAAATAAAAGTGTTTAAATACCATGAATCTGTCAGAATTCATAGACTTATTTTTCTTTCTAAAAAGAAAACGTTTATTATTTTTAAATATCACCCTGATCATTGCCTTTTGATACATTTGTTTTAGGAAAAAAAGAGAAAGTCTTTTATAGTCATTATTCACAGAGATAGATGAGTTTGAAAGTACATTTTTATTGCCCACTTTAACTTAATGGGTTCTAGCACACAGAATAAAATAGAGTTTACACTGTGTCATTTACATTGGCATTAAATTGGTAAGACTCACAGGACTCTCATCTGATGGGTTTGCTTGCCAATATAAAAAATGATCTTTGGATTATGTTTGACCCCTCAGTGATCATGCCTAGATGAAAATTCAGCCTTTTAAACTAATAAAATCTCATGGTCTTGACATTAATATCTGATCTGAAATGATAATGAAGGCTATGAAGTATTTTCTAAAAAATTCTTAGTTTTCATTCAGACTTGGTAAATGTTGGATCACATTGCCCACTACTTAAATTTATTATAGTTGCTTTCTAAGGCAGATTCTTATTTGTCTGAATTCAAGCCACATTTACATTAACTATGGTTGTATGACAACCTTCCTTATTAAAATGTTTCTAGTTGATTATTCTGTATCTCATTTTACAATACTACAATTATCAATACCAGTCTGTAACCACATTTCATATAAATATGTAAAAAAAAAGTTTAGCCAATAAAATTTATAGAATCATCAAATCTTAGAATTAGAAGAATATTTTGGTTAAGATCTTTAAAATTATATCAAGTGTGTGAAGTGACAAAGCATTATAGAGCAAAGGAATTCCATTTATTACTATAAACTTCTTTTGCAAATTTGTTGAATACATTTGAAATGTGAATCTTGCATTGTTGCTTTTCTGTTAGGCCTTTATGTTATAATTTTTTGGGGGGCCATATTTTCACCTATATAAATAAACTATTTCAGTAGGAATTTTTCTTTGAGATGGAGTCTTGCTCTGTCACCAGGCTGGAGTGCAGTGGTGCAATCTCAGCTCACTGCAACCTTTGCCTCCCGTGTTCAAGTGATTCTCCTGCCTCAGCCTCCTGAAGAGCTGGGATTACAGGCACATGCCACCAAGCCCAGCTAATTTTTGTGTTTTTAGTAGAGATGGGGTTTCATCATGTTGACCAGGCTGGTCTTGATCTCTTGACCTCATGATTCACCCACCTTGGACTCCCAGAGTGCTGAGATTACAGGCATGAGCCACTGTACCCGGCCGAGGAAATTTTATATGTAGTCCATGAGAGCTTTTTAAAAAACTCTTCATGAACTGATGTGAAAAAATGATAAGTTCTTATTAAATTTAAGAAGCTATATACGGTGTAAGAGACTGAGTGGAAGAAGCCATGTCTGTCAAATGAATGGGTTGAAAAAAGGGGCTAGTGTACAGCACATTAAATAATCAGTATTCAATAAAGTCATAAGCATTAAGCAGGCACTGTTAATACAAAGATAGATATGTTATCTTTCATAATTCAGTTTATCTAGCTGGAGAGAAAAGAATATGAATAGAAAATTAAAATGCAGTATTAGACTTCTGGTACAAGATAGCAGACCAGCTACATGAAAGTATTTATTCTGGCTCCTGAGACCATATTCAAATGAGAGTAAATGTACTGTGTTTTAAAATACAGAGTCTGTATTCTG
>PVKP010043870.1:0-17078 GCA_004027715.1 Plecturocebus donacophilus
TATCATGAAAGGAGGATACAGTAGGCAAAGATCCATTCTGTAGGTATCATTCACTATCCTCTATGCAAGGGGAAGCAACATGTCTTCTTGGTCCACGTCCTGCACATGCTGGAGCAAAGGTCTATAAGGATGATACACTATCAAGCAACAATCCATTAGTTCTAACAGATAGAATTCACATTCTAATATATGATTCATCTATAAGGAAATTCCTTTGGAAAGGCATATGGAAATCTAGTTTTTAATACAGAAGTAGCAGCAGCAGTCAATCTTGTATTTGAAACTACTCCAAATTCCTCAACTTTGGATGCCAAAAACACACATGTAGGATCCATTAATACAGGATCTATGCTTTTCAGAGAATACCTGGCATAGAATCTCTTGAAATATACTGTAGCAGTGACAATAACTTACTGTCTTAAGATGTTCACCTAATGCTTGGATAACATTTGTAAAAATATTTGTAATTTCAATATTCTTCTTCTGAGAGAAAGTTTAAATCTTTTTGGCACTCCTTCAACAGATCTTGTTTATCCAAAATCCATTGCAAATAGTGGGAGCTCTGTCAAAAGTTCCCTGCTATGGAACACAGCTTGCCCTGATTTAAAAAAAAAAAAAAGCACCAGCCAGTGGGGTGGCCTGCGGATCAACCATAAACCCAGCCCATCCAGTAACCGCACTCCTTGATCAAATCCAGGGATAGAAATTCTTAATAAAATATAATGTCAATTATTATAAACATGTACAGTGCCCATATTTGTAATTGTCTTCAAGTTAATCATTATTCAATGTTATCTTACCAATATTAAATACTATCTCATACTGAGCTTGCTGGCACTTGATAGAATTGAAAACTATTTGATACAGTAAAAAGCATTTCTGTGAGATACAGATATGCCTTATTGTGATAATATCTCTTCCTTTGTTATAATGTCTTACCTATGCCTTCATGGTGAGAAATAGATTTCATACAACCAGCTAATAAAGGAGGAAAGAGCCTCAGGCTTGGCTCCCAAATGCATTGTCTGAATATATACTTGGCAAGAAAAAAAATGACTAATGCTGCAGCTTAATGCCACTCAAGGATAGTCATAGACTAATGGTGGAGGAAATCCTCATAAACCTCATAAACCTCAAAAATTTGGGAGTAATATACCTAGTCGTCCACTTTGAATGTTAGGAGAAATAGCTTGCTATGCAAGGTAAGAATATGTGTAGAATAATGATTGTTATAGAAAGCTTCACTAAATTTCTAGAAACAACCTCCCAAGACTGAATCCTGGAGAAATTAAAACCCTAACAGATGAATATTAAGTTCCAAAATAGAAGCAGCAATAAATATCTACCAGTCAAAAAACATAGACCAGATGGTTTCACAGCCAAATTCTACCAGACATACAAAGAAGAGCTAGTACCAACTCCACTAAAACTATTCCCAAAAATGAGGAGAATGAAATCCTCCCTAACTCATTCTATGAAGCCAGCATCTCTTTGCTACCAAAACCTGGCAAGTGAAAGTTTACAGCTACAAGTGCCTACACCAAAAAACTAGAAAAATTTAAAATAACCTAGTGATGTATCTTAAAAAACTAAAAAAGCAAAAGCAAACAAATCCAAATTATTATAAGAAAATAAATAATAAAGATCAGAGTCATAATAAATGAAATGGAAACAAAGCGTACAATATAGAATATCAACAAAGTGAAAAGTTTGTTTTTTGAAAAGATAAACAAAATCAACAAAACTTTACCCAAGAAAAAAAAAAGACCTAAATAAATAAAATTGAGACATAAAACCAATACTGCAGAAATTAAAAGGATCACTTCTAACCATATGCCAATAAACTGGAAAATCCAGAAAAAATAAATTCTTAGATACATGCAAGCTACCAAGTTTGAGCCATGAAGAAATTCAAAACCTGAACAAACCAATAACAGGTAATGAGATCAAAGCCCTAATAAAAAGTCTCACAGCAAAGAAAGCCCATGACATGATGGCTTCTCTGCTGAATTTAACCCAACATCTATAGAAGAATTAATACCAACTCTACTTAAACTATTCGAAAAAATAGAGTAACATGGAATATATCCAAATTCATTCTATTAGGCCAGTATTACCCTGATACAAAACCAGAACGAGACACATCAACAAAAGAAAACTACAGACTGATATCCCTGATGAACACTAATGTAAAAATTCTCAACAAAATATTAGCAAACGAAATCCAAAAGCACATTAAAAAATTAATTCACCATGATCAAGTGAGTTTTATTCCGGAAATGCTAGGATGGTTCAACATATGTAAATCAATGAATGTGATTCATCACATAAACAAAGTTAAAAACAAAAACTATAGGGTCATTTCAATCAATGTTGAAAAACACAACCATAGGATAGAAGAAAATATTTGTAAACTACACATCTGACAAGGGATTAATAACCAGAATATATAAGGAGCTCAAACAACTCTATAGGAAAAGTCTGATCGTCCAATTTAAAAATGGACAAAATATCTCTCTCAAAAAAAGACATATAAATGGCAAACAGGCATGTGAAAAGGTGCTTGACATCACTGATGATCAGAGAAATGCAAATGCAAACCAGCACTACAAGAGGAATCACCTAACCCCAGTTAAAATGGCTTATATCCAAAAGGCAGGCGGTAAGAAATGCTGGCTAGGATATGGAGAAAAGAGAACCCACTCTTGATGGGAATGTAAGTTAGTACGACCACTACGGAGAACAGTTTGGAGGTTTATCATAAAAACTAAAAATAGAGCTACTATATGACCCAGCAATGCCATTGCTAGGTATATACACAAAAGGAAGGAAATGAGAATATTGGAGAGACACCTGCACTCCCATGCATACTGCAGCACTATAATAACAGCCATGATTTGGAAGCAACCTGTGTGTCTATGAACAGATGAATGAATAAAGAAAATGTGGTTCATGTACACAATGGAGTAATATTCAGCCATGAAAAAGAATGAGATCCTGTTATTTGCAAAAAAATGAATAGAACTGGAGGTTATTGTGTTAAATAAAATAAGCCAGAGACAGAAAGACAAATTTTCCATGTTCTCACTTATTTATGGGAGCTAAAATTTAAAATAACTGAACTCATGGAGATAGAGAATAGAGTAATGGTTACCAGAGACTGGGAAGAATACTAGGGTTAAGGGGAAGAATGGATAATGGTTATAAAAATACAGTTAGATGGAATAAATGAGATCTAGTATTTGATAGCACAACAGGGTGACTATAGCCAAACATAATTTATAGTACATTTTAAAATAACTAAGAGTATGACTGCATGGTTTGTAACAAAAGAAAGGATAAATGCTTGAGGCAATGGATATCCCATTTACCCTGATGTCATTATTGTACATTGTATGTCTGTAGCAAAATAATTAAAAATTTTTAAAAAGAAAATATAAAATAACAATCTGATATTACAACTCAGGTGACTAAGAAAAGAAGAACAAACTAAACCCAAAGTCAGCAGAAGAAAAGAAATAACAAGGATCAGAACAGAAATAAATAAAATAGAGGCTAAAACTACAACAGAAAAGAACTCAATAAAATAGTGGTTTTTCAGAAGGATAAACAAATCAACAAACCTTTAGCCAGACCAAGAAAAAAAGAGAAAGGACTCGAATATTAACACAATGAAAAGTGAAAAGGGAGACATTGCAACTGATACCACAGAAATATAAAAGGTCATAAGAAATAAAAGTTCATAAGAGGGTACTATGAACAATTGTATACTAACAAATTGAATAAAGTAGAAGAAATAAATTCCAAGATAGATACAAGATACCAAGACTGTCATGAAAAAATAGTAAGTCTGAACAGACCAAAAATGAGTAAGAATATTGAATTATAATAAAGTTCCCCATCAAAGAAAAGCCCAGAATAGCTTTACTGATGTATTCTATCAAACATTTAAATAATTACCAATCCTCAAACTCCTCCAAAAAATCTAAGAGGAAGGAACACTTCCACACTTTTTTTTATATGGCCAACATTATTCTGATAGCAAAGCCAGACAAGAATAAGAAAAAGAAAAGAAAAATTACAGGCCAATATCCCTGATGAACATAGATGTAAGAATCCTCAAATACTAGCACAATTAATTCAATAGCACATTAAAAAGATAATTTACCATGCTCAAGTGGATTTACCCCAAGAATACAAGGAGGATCAACATACATAAGTCTATAAATGTGATACACAACATTAACAAAATGAAGCCCAAAAATTATATCATCACCTAATTAGATGCAGAAACCACATTTGAAAAATTCAACATTGTTTCATGAAAAGATTCTCAACAAAGTTGGTTTAGAAGAAATACACTTCAACACAGTAAAGACCATCTCTGACAAGCCTACAGCTCACATTATACTCAATGTACCCTCCAAATCTCAGGTTGAATTGTGATCTTCCATGTCAGAAGGGGTGCCTAGTGGGAGGTGTCTGGGTTATGGGGGTGAATCCCTCATGGGATGGTGATGGTATCCAACCCAACCCTCATGGATGGGTTGGTATCCTACCCATGGTAGAGTTACCATCAGACCTGATGGTTAAAAAGAGTATGGGACAACCCCCACCCCTACCTTACTCCCTCTCTTGCCATGTGACACACCTGCTCTCCCTTTGCTTTCTGCAATAAGTGAAAGCTACCTGGGGCTTCAGAAGCTAAGCAGATGCTGATGCCATGCTTGTACCTCCTGCAGGACCATGAGCCGAATAAACTTCTTTTCTTTATAAATTACTCCGTCTCAGGTATTCCTTTATAGCAGTGTAAAATGGACTAACACAAAGGTTATTCGTGATTTATGCAATGGCCATTTTAAGGGTGTGGTGAGGAAAGCCACATTTAAATATATTGGAGGTGAAGAAGACATGAAGAAAAGATTAAGACTCCTTACTGTCTCTTAAGCATGACAGGCACGCCCCTGCCTCATGGCCCTTATACATGCCATTTCCTCTGCCTAAAATGCTCTTTTCCCAAATATTCGTATTTCTTTCCCCCACACTCCCTTCACATCTTTGACTAAATATCATCTTTTCAGAGAGGACTTTCCTGACTAGTTATTGGAAATTCCACCCAGGGGAATTGAGAGGCATTGGTCAAAAGGTACAATCTTTCAGCTAAACAGGATGAATGAGTTTTGGAGATCTACTGTACAGCAGGGCAACTATAGTTAATAGTCATATGTTATACCATTGTCCCTAAATATCTGCAATATCTGGGAGGTGACTGGTTCCAGGACTTCCCAAGGACACCAAAATCCTGGGATGCTCAAGCCCCTGATATAAAATGGTATTATTTTATATTTGCATGTAACCTATGCACATTCTCTCATATACTTTAAGTCATCTATAGATTACTTATAATACTAATAAAATATAAATGTTTTTTGTTTTGTTTTGTTTTGTTTTGAGACAGAGTCTCAATCTGTCGCCCAGGCTGGAGTGCAGTGGCATGATCTGGGCTCACTTGCAGCCTTCGCCTCCCGAGTTCAAGCAATTCTCCTTCCTCAGCCTCCCAAGTAGCTGAAATTACAGGTGCCCACCACCACACCCAACTAATTTTTGTATTTTTAGTTGAGACGGAGTTTCATTATGGTGGCCAGGATGGTCTTGATCTCTTGACCTCGTGATCCACCCGCCTCAGCCTCCCAAAGTGCTGGGATTACAGGGGTGAGCCACCATGCCTGGACATAAATGTTTTATAAATAGTTGCTATTGGTATTGTTTCTTTATTTTTATTGTATTTTTGTGGGCGGTTTTGTCCTAATATTTTCTATCCAGTTGGTTGAATGCCTGAATGTGGAACTCATGGATACATATGCCCAAAAGTATACTTGAAATTGTTTAAAAAAAGATTTTAAATGTTCTCACAACAGTCAAACAAAAGTATGTGGAAGTGATAAATATGTTTATTAGTTTGAATTAATCATTTCACCATGTATACATATTCTGTTCTCACAACAGTACAACAAAAGTATGTGGAAGTGATAAATATGTTTACTAGTTTGAATTAATCATTTCACCATGTATACATATTAAAAAAAACATCTTGTATGCCATAAATATATAGTTATTTTTAATATAAAATAATAAAAAATTACCTATTATAAAGCAGGCACATTGAATTAGTACCAAGTTAACCTCACATACTGGATAGTGATTCCATGGAAAGTAGTCTTGCTTGAGAAAAGACCCAAGTGACAGACTAGCTCCCTATGGAAAATTGTAACTGGTTTAAATGACAGCTTAAACTCCAGAATGTCTCACTAAACAGCCAAATGTATCTCTGAAAAGACAGAAGTAAAGCAATGCTAGTTCTGTGAATTGCTTTTTCTTCTCATGTAAATCTATATACTGTTTTTGTCAATTATACCTTAATAAGGATGGGAGGAAAATGCACCCCTGCCAACTCCCACACACACTCCCTATTGACCTGGCATTTCTAATTTTTCTCCATGTTTACTCATCAGTCCCTAAAATACTATGTAGTTTACTAATTTATTTACCACCTGCTTTCTTTGGAATCTAAGTTCCACATAGGAATTTTTGTATATTTTGTTCATTGCTATCTGCAAGAGCATTTAGAGTGGTCACTGGAACATTCACAATCAACTGTTATTATTGAATTAACTAATCAGTTCTTAATAAAATATAAACATTAATAATATAAATGTATCATCAATTTTACACTTAAATGCAAATATTACTCTATGAATATAAGCATGATGAAAGGAAAAACTTTAAATGTTAGTTATATTGTATTCTTGTGGCTATATATGTTTTCTTAAATTTTTCTTTAATAAGTATACAATTTCTATAATAAAGTGTAGTTATACTTGTAAAATATCAAAAGTATTTGCTAAGATAAATCTATGTAAATAAATTTCATGATTTTTGAAATGACCATTTCAGAGGTGTGGTGGGTGGAAGCCATATTTAAATATAGTGGAGGTGAGAAAGAGATGAGGACTCCCTGCTGTCTCAGTCATGCCAGGCGTGCTCCTGCCTCATGGCACCTAAACACGCCGTCTCCTCTGCCTGGAACCCTCTTTCCCCAGATATTTACATTTCTTGCCTCCACACTTCTTTCGAGTCTTTATCCAATTATCACCTTTATGAGATTTCTGAATTTTTTATTTATCTATATCTTTTGTATATTCATCTATACAAAAAGTACAGTGGACCAATCATAAGTATATTGCCCACTGAATCATTATCAACTGATACTCCTGGGTAAAGGTACCTAGTTCAGGAAATAATGTTATCAGCATCCCAAAATCCCCACCTTTCCATTGAGGCTTTCCCTCACTAGCTATTGAAAGTTCCATCCAGGGGGTATGGAGAGACATTGGTCAAAGGGTACAATGTTTCAGGTAAACAGGATGAGTAAGTTCTGGATATCTACTGTACACCGTTAACCTTAAGAGAGATCTCAAATAGCAAAAGAACTCACAAAAATTGCTGTAAAGGATACACATGGAAGGGGCAGGAGGGAGGTGGAGGGAGTGCAGAGAGCTGTGGGCTGAGTCTGAGCCTCAAGGCTTTTTCAGCATAAAGTGCCACATAGACTGTTAATAAGCAAGCCTGTCCCCCATTCACTAAGCTTAGGCAACTAATTTTATGTATCAAAATTTTATCACTGCCCAACACTGATTTAAGGACTCAACACTCTGACTTGAGAAAACCTAAAATACAAAAATGTACCTCAAAGGTGGGCGAGATTCTCTAAGGAGCTCAAATATATGTCTTCAATATGTTCTCATTGCAAATTACTCACAATCTGGTACAACATATTGGGAAATATATGGAATGGTAAAAGTCAAACCTAACCAAAATATTGTAAATTATGGGTCTAAGATCATTCTTATTGGGCCAATATGTGCAATGAGGATCTTCTCTTCCTCCTCCAAGTTACAGACAGGAACACAAAAGACTAAGAGCCATTCATATTACCCCAGGGAAAGCAGAGGGAAAGGGCAGTTCAGGTTTCCTGAACTTATTCCTCACAGGGGAGGTCTGGCCCACTACCAAATCTGGACACTTCCAAACTTATTCTTACATGAAAACAGGATCTGGGGACCATTTCATTCCAATTGGTCCAGTGGTCAAATCCAGAAGCCCAGTCAGGACCTAGTTTCAATGAGTGGCTGTGAGCTTAGCTAATTAATGGCTTCCTGGCTCAAGAAGGGTTTCTTGTTTTTGTTTAATTAATTGTTAGCTATTGCACTAAAATACTTTGTCTTACCTGGCAATAGATGAGCTCAGGATTATCTTGGCACATTTGGTTATGTGGTTTGAGCCCTCCCAGAGTGTTACTGTCTGAGACTAGCTACCCATTAAAGTTTAATAAGGCAGAAGACAGTGAGCTTGCTAGAGATGTCACAGAGCCTTTGTTGCCATGGCAGTGATTGTTGGACCACATCACAGAGAAGTATGTAAGAGACAGGAAAGAGAAAACTGCAGGAAAAACAGAAGCATAATAGTTTTTTAAAATAGTCTCTAAACTTAAAATGGAGCAATATGTTTAAACTTGCGGGAAAACTATGAGAAAGGCTGACTTTTCAACATCCTCTTTAGAGATATGGTTTTATGGAAGAAAGATTTCTGAGATACAATTCATCTTAAAATAAAAGTAAATGAATTGGGATTAATTTGGAAGTACACTGACTATTATAATACCAAGAAGTTCATATGAAGCCAGATAGCCATTAAAATGGCAGAAATTCAACAAAATATTTAATAGATGATTGGGTCTGTGAGAAATAGTTTTGAGATGCTGTATGAAACCCCAAATATTCCAGGGGCTCCTGCCAAGTGTAAACTTGGAGTATCTTTGACTTGGAACTGAAAGAACAGCAGGATTGGGGGTGGGTAAAAGAAAGAACCTAGTGATCTAGGTAATGCCACTTTGGATAAATTGCTCCTTGCATCAGTGGGTAGAGCTTGGGAGGAGCGAGTGTGTACTTCAAATCCCAAGGCTTCTGTCAGCGTGAATGAGACAATGAGGGTTATCCTGCCCCCTTGTGCTCTGAGCCAACATGCCAGGGCTTGAAGAGAAGAGGAAGGAAATGAAGTCGTCACAGAGTGCCTGACTGAAAAAACAGAGTGCAGAAACACATCGTCCTCCCTTCTCCCTATAGAAGTCAACATCCCCCCAGACTGCCCATCACTATCAGCATAGGATGGCAGTGTATTCACTTAATTCACTAAAAGTGAACAGCGCTTAAAGTTTAGCCCTTAGGTGGGATCTTGCTGACATAGACCGTCATCAGAGTGGCTTGTTGCACTATGGGCTTCTTGTGTCGAAGATTAATTAATCTTGTTTCTGCTGAGACTAATGCTCAAATGCATATTCATTTAACAAGGCTGTTTATTAAGTATAGTGCTTTAGTGACAAGATTATTTAAGAAAAAAGCCCCAAAGATAACTTACATTGTTGACCAGAGTAAATTAAAGGCAAACACATTTAATAATATCTAGAAGCCATATTCAGATTACCTATTTTTCATACATTCAGATTACATAATTTTTGCTAGTCATCCTAATCTTTTGTAAGAAACATCAGAATTAGAAATGAAAAAGGCCATGTTACCACTGAACCCACAGAAATAAAAAATAACCACCAGAAACGATTACACACACCTCTATGCACACAAATTAGAAAACCTATAAGAGATGGATAAATACCTGGACACACCAATAACATGCTCCAAACTTGCATCAGTAATAAATAGCCTACCAATCAGAAAAAAATTTGTAAGAGCTCAGGACTAGAGGAATTCACAGCTGAATTATACCAGATCTACAAAGAAGAGCCAGTACCATTTCTGCTGAAATGATTCCAAAGAATTGAGGAGAGGGACCTCTGCCCAACTCATTCTATGAGACCAACATCATCCTGATGCCAAAACCTCATAGAGACACACACACACACACACACACACACACACACACACACAAAGAAGACTTCAGGACAATATCATAGATGAACATTGATAGCACAGCTTGTGAATAGTATCATCACAAAGACACAAAGATGGTAAAATAAAAATGCAAGGATGGGGCCGGATATGATGGCTCATGACTATAATCCAGCACATTAGGAGGCCAAGGTAGGCAGATTGCAAGGTCAAGAGATTCAGACCATCTTGGCTAACATGGTGAAACCCCATCTCTACTAAAAATACGAAAATTAGCTGGACGTGGTGGTGCGCACCTGTAATCCCAGCTACTTGGGAGGCTGAGGCAGGAGAATCGCTTGAACCCTAGAGGCAGAGGTTGCAGTGAGCCAAGATTGTGCCACTGCACTCCAGCCTGGTGACAGAGCAAGACTCCGTCCAAAAAAAACCCAAAAAATAAAATAAAATAAAATAAAACCGCAAGGATGGAAAAGGTGCTTTGTTTAGGGGAAGAGGGGGAAACATTCTGGGAAAAAAAGTTGTCTTTTGAACTGGACCTTGAAAGAGGGTTTTCACAGGTGTAGATGGAGATAAATAGGATTCCAAATACAGAAAATGATCACAAAGAACAGAACATAGGAAACTGAAGCTATTGAGAGAATGAAATGCTGTCTACCATCTAATTTATCTGTAAAAGAGAGTAGGGAAAGATAACACCAAGAAAGTAATTTGAAGTCAATTTGTGGAGAACTTGGGAACTTGAAATCATTGATGGCTTTTGAGCAGACAACAAGATTAAAGCTATGTTTTAGGAGTTCCTAAGGATTATGACTAAGTGATAATAAAGGTCTTAATAAACATTTTCCTCCATAGTCTCTCAAAGTAGGAGTCTGATTTTAGACATAATATTTCTGTGGTCCTAGGACATACATCCCTGATGTCCTCAACTACTTCACAATGCATGGTGTGAGCATTCACTCCCATGTGACTGTTCAGTTACACTACGTCGGCCCCTAAATGTCATAAAGTAAAAATAGAAGGGACATTAATCAATAAAAGTAAATATTTCTCTCATATTAATTGGGAAGTCATATGTTCCTCTGAAGTATTTCTGTCAACTTAAATGTTGTTAACTTCTTCTACTTTCTTCTCATATCTAAAGAACTCTGCGGTGCTATCTTTGTATAAGTTATTTGTAAATTCTATAAATTTTTATTTAACATGCTACAATGTTGGAACCTCAGTATTTTCCTCACTGGGCTCTATATCCTCCAACATATCCATAGTAACACTTGAAATGCTCCTAAACATTATGTCAGAACTTTTGGTGATATTTTGTATCTTATTTCTCCTCAGACTGTGTCTTCCAGAAGTTTTTTGGAATTCCTCTGGTGGGCAAGCTCTTTAAGGCATCAAATAATGATGCCTTAGAAAAATTGTCATTACTCTTAACTGATTCTTCAGAGAATGTGTAATCATTAACTTTTTAAAGATTCATTGGTTTGGAAGATAACTTTTCTAATGCTATAGAGGCTACATCCCAGGAGATCATGAGTTTTTTAAATGGCATTTTTAATTTTGGGGCCACAGTAAACTAGCTGAAAGCAGAATATGGTTTATAAAATAAATCATTTAGAGATTTGGTTCATGTCAAAATAATGATGGCTTTACCTTTTGAGCACTGCCAAGAATCATGACACGCCTGTGTCAATCCCTTTTCATTCCATAATTTCTTAATGTTGGTTTATTAATGATTCTTGTTGTAAGACTATTATAAAGAGTCATATATTATTAAAAGAAGCACAAACACAGCTTCTAACTAGTCATGCTCTAGACCTCCCAGAGCACTGATGTAGAGAGTAATTTGAAGGAAAACTTTTTGAAAATTGTGTTTGTGCTCAAAATGTAAGCCCTCCTGACTTCCAGGACTCATATCCCTCCAGATTTCTGAGAAAAAAAGTTTCTTTCAGGTAACACAAATCCCTAATATATTTTTGTAAGAATGTAGGAGGGAGGCAGATCCAAGATGGCTGAATAGAAACAGCTCTGGAGTGCAGTTCCCAGTGAGAACAACACAGAGGGTGAGTGATCACTACATTTCAAAATGAGTTATTGCTGCCCACAGACCAGGAGATTCCTGGGCTGAAAAGCACCACGAGTTTCTAGCAATGCTGTTTCAGCCAGCGCAGAAGGTGTCCACACAAAAGCTCACACAAATGTCGGCAGCCGTTTAAATTGGCACCTGGAATGCCTGGGAGACAGAGCCACCCTTTCAACTGAAAAAAGGGGGGCTGAAACAGTGAACAGGTGATCTGGCTCAGCAGGTCCCAGCACAACAAAGACCAGCAATCTGAAACACTCTGAATTTAGAGTTTCACAGCAAGCGCAGCTGGACCTGGGATGGTCCAGCTCTGCTGGGGGAAGGGCTTCCACCACTACCTAGGCAGTCCACCATTACTGAGGCAGTTCTAACTATACCTCTATAAAGAAAACCACAAGGAAGTTCAAACAGCAGCAAGCAGAGCCCACGGCAGCTCAGCAATGCCTCTGCTGGCAGACTGTGAGTAGGCTACCTCCTAGCTGGGCAGGGCATCTCTGAAAAAAGGCAGCAGCACATCAGGAACTTAGAAATAAAGCCCCAATTCCCAGGACAGAACGCCTCGGAAAAAAGGTGGTTATGAGTTCCACTGCAGCAGATTTACCAGGCAAATGGAGAGCAAAAAAAAGCAGGAGTTGCAATCCTAGTCTCTGATAAAATAGACTTTAAACCAACAAATATCAAAAGAGACAAAGAAGGGCATTACACAATGGTAAAAGGATCAATGCAACAAGAAGAGCTAATGATCCTAAATATATATGCACCCAATACAGGAGCACCCAGATACATAAAGCAAGTTCTTAATGATCTACGAAGAGACTTAGACTCCCAAACAGTAATACTGGGAGACTTTAACACTCCACTGTCAATATTAGACAGATCAATGAGACAGAAAATTACGAAGGATATCCAGGAATTGAACTCAGATCTGAACCAAGCAAACCTAATAGACATCTACAGAACTCTCCACCCAAATCCACAGAATATACATTCTTCTCAGTACCACATCACACTTACTCTAAAACTGACCACATAATTGGAAGTAAATCACTTCTCAGCAAATGCAAAAGAATGGAAATCATAACAGTCTCTCAGACCACAGTGCAATCAAATTAGAACTCAGGATTAAGAAACTCACTCAGAAGCACACAACTTCATGGAAACTGAACAACTGGCTGTTGAATGTCAACTGGATAAACAATGAAATGAAGGCAGAAATAAAGATCTTCTTCAAAACCAATGAGAATGAAGACACAATGTACAGAATCTCTGGGACACATTGAAAGCAGTGTCTAGAGGAAAATTTATAGCAATAAATGCCCACGTAAGAAGCAAGGAAAGATCTAAAATCCACACCCTATCATCAAAATTGAAAGAGCTACAGGAGCAAGATCAAAAAAACTCAAAAGCTAGCAGAAGACAAGAAATAACTAAGATCAGAGCAGAACTGAAGGAGATAGAGACACAAAAAACTCTTTAAAAAAAATCAATAAATCCAGAAGCCGGTTTTTTTAAAAGGTCAACAAAATAGACTGCAAGCCAGATTAATAAAAAAGAAAAGGGAGAAGAATCAAGTGGATGAAACAAAAAACAATAAAGGGCATATCACCACAGATTCCACAGAAATACAAACTATCATCAGAGATTACTACAAACAACTTTATGCACATAAACAAGTAAACCTGGAAGAAATGGATATATTCCCAGACACTTGCACCATCCCAAGCCTAAACCAGGAAGAAGCTGAAACCCTGAATAGACCAATAACAAGGGCTGAAGTTGAGGCAGCAATTAATAGCCTACCAACCAAAAAAAGCCCAGCTCCAGGTGGGTTCACAGCCAAATTCTACCAGACATACAAAAAGGAGCTGGTACCACTTCTTCTGAAACTATTCCAAACAATCCAAAAAGAGGGAATCCTTCCCAAATCATTTTATGAGACCAACATCATCCTGATACCAAAACCCGGCAGAGACTCAACAAAAAAAGAAAACTTCAGGCCAATATCCATGATGAACATAGATGCAAAAATATTCAATAAAATACGGGCAAACTGATTGCAACAGCACATCAAAAAGCTTATCCACCATAATCAAGTAGGCTTCATCCCAGGGATGCAAGGCTGGTTCAACATATGCAAGTCTATAAACGTAATCTACCACATAAATAGAACTAAAGACAAAAATCACATGATTATCTCAATAGATGCAGAGAAGGCCTTCAATAAAATTTAACAGCCCTTTATGCTAAAAACTCTCAATAAACTAGGTATTGATGGAACATATCTTAAAATAATAAAAGCTATTTATGACAAACCCACAGCCAATATCATACTGAATGGGCAAAAACTGGAAGCATTCCTTTTGGAATTCAGCACTAGACAAGGATGTCCTCTCTCACCACTCCTATTCAATATAGTATTGGAAGTTCTAGCCTGAGCAATCAGGCAAGAAAAAGAAATAAAGAGTATTCAATTAGGAAAGGAGGAAATCAAATTGTCTCTATTTGTAGATGACATGATTGTATATTTAGAAGACCCTATCATTTCAGCCTCAAATCTCCAGAAACTGACAAGCAACTTCAGCAAAGTCTCAGGATACAAAATCAATAGGCAGAAATCACAAGCATTCCTATACACCAATAACAGACTTAAAGAGAGCCAAATCAAGAATGAACTGCCATTCACAATTGCTACAAAAAGTAAAATACCTAGGAATACAACTAACAAAGGATGTAAAGGACCTCTTCAAGGAGAACTACAAACCACTCCTTAAGTAAATAAGAGAGGACATAAACAGATGGAGAAACATTCAGTGCTCATGGTTAGGAAGAATCAATATCGTGAAAATGGCCATACTGCCCAAAGTAATTTATAGATTCAATGCTATCCCCATCAAGCTACCAATGACCCTCTTCACAGAACTGGAAAAAACCACCTTAAACTTCATATGGAACCAAAAGAGAGCCTGCATAGCCAAGACAATTCTAAGTAAAAACAACAAAGCTGGAGGCATCATGCTACCTGACTTCAAACTATACTACAAGGCTACGGTAATGAAAAAAGCATGGTACTGGTACCAAAACAGAGATATAGATCAATGGAACAGAACAGAGGCCTTGGAGGCAACACTACACATCTACAACCATCTGATCTTTAGAAAATCTCACAAAAACAAGCAATGGGAAAAGGATTCCCTGTTTAATAAATGGTGTTGGGAGAACTGGCTAGCCATGTGCAGAAAGCAGAAACTGGACCCCTACCTGTCACCTTATACAAAAATTAACTCCAGATGGATTAAAGACTTAAACATAAGACCTAACACCATAAAAACCCTGGAAGAAAACCTAGGCAAAACCATTCAGGACATAGGCATAGGCGAGGACTTCATGACTAAAACACCAATAGCATTGGCAATAAAAAGTAAAATAGACAAATGGGATCTAACTAAACTCCAGGGCTTCTGTCCAGCAAAAGAAACAATCATTAAAGTGAACTGGCAATCAACAGAATGGGAAAAAATTTTGCAATCTACCCATCTGACAAAGGGCTAATATCCATAATCTATAAAGAACTAAAACAGATATACAAGAAAAAAACAAACAACCCCATTCAAAGGTGGGCAAAGGATATGAACAGACACCTTTCAAAAGAAGACATATATGAGGCCAATAAACATATGAAAAAATGCTCATCATCACTGGCCATTAGAGAAATGCAAATCAAAACCACATTGAGATACCATCTCACGCCAGTTAGAATGTTGATCATTAAAAAGTCTGGAGATAACAGATGCTGGAGAGGATGTGGAGAAATAGGAACACTTTTACACTGTTGATGGGAGTGTAAATTAGTTCAACCATTGTGGAAGATAGTGTGGTGATTCCTCAAGGACCTAGAAACAGAAATTCCATTTGACCCAGCAATCCCATTACTGGGTATATATCCAAAGGATTATAAATCATTCTATTATAAAGACACATGCACACGAATGTTCATTGTGGCACTATTAAGAATAGCAAAGACCTGGAAACAACCCAAATGTGCATCGATGATAGACTGAACAAGGAAAATGTGGCACATATATACCATGGAATACTATGCAGCCTTAAAAAAATGATGAGTTTGTGTCCTTTGTAGGGACATGGATGAATCTGGAAACCATCATTCTCAAGAAACTGACACAAGAACAGAAAATCAAACACCACATGTTCTCACTCATAGGCAGGTATTGAACAATGAAAACACATGGACACAGGGAGGCAAGCATCATACAGTGGGTCAGTTTGGGGGGAATAGGGGAGGGTCAGTGGGGACTAGGGAAGTTGGGGAAGGATAACATGGGGAGAAATGCCACATACAGGTGATAGGGGTGATGGAGGCAGCAAACCAGATTGTCATGTATGTCCCTATGCAACAATCCTCCATGTTCTGCACATGTACTCCAGAACCTAAAGTGCAATTATATATATATATATATATATATATATATATATATATATATATATAATTTTTAAAAAACAGAATGTAGGAGGAAGGAGGTTTACCTATAACAAAAAAAAGTGTTTGATTTCTGTCATTTAGTAGAAATTTTCAATCTTACATAAAGCATATAAGGAAAATCAATCTCAAAATTTTATGAAAAAAACTTCAAAAAGTAAAGTTTAATGTCTAGATCTCTGCAAACTTTTGTACATAATGACTAAATCAATATGATATTAATTTTATCAATAATCACTATATCAGTTTACAAAATTAAGATGAAAGATTAATCAAAAACTTAAAGTCTTTGCTTTCTACAGAAAACATTGCAGCATTTCAATATTATTAAAAGTCAATACTATTGACACCCTATCATCAAAATTGAAAGAGCTAGAGGAGCAAGATCAAAAAAACTCAAAACCTAGCAGAAGACAAGAAATAACTAAGATCAGAGCAGAACTGAAGGAGATAGAGATACAAAAAACCCTTCAAAAAATCAATAAATCCAAGAGCTGGTTTTTCGAAAAGATCAACAAAATAGACAGACCACTAGCCAGAT
>PVKP010043871.1:0-17075 GCA_004027715.1 Plecturocebus donacophilus
CCCAGCTTTGAAAAGATATAATGTCTTATTCAATTCTATACCTGGTATGCCTAGCTTTTATAAATAATGGAAAAGAAAATCAAAGCACTTATCATCGACCAGTTGGTGATTTATTTTTTAATAAATGAGTTAGGATACTAATTGCAGTTTCTCTCTGATTAAAGAAAGAATCTTGGAGAAAATAATATTTTAATTGCTGCTTGAGTGATGGAGGAAGAAGAGTAGATTATACAGGGATCTTTGTAGGGGTATTTGAAGCTTAGAATTTATTCTCAGCTAATACTTGAATATTATCTGTAAGGCATTGAGGATACAAAAAGTTCCTGTTTAACTCCAAATGACTGATAGAGTGACAAGTAATAAAAAAGTTGAAAGGCAAGAAAGATTGCCAAGGACTGAAGAAGCTGTCTTTTGTCTTTTCCCACTGTATGAAACCTCTGTAGGTGATTTCATATATTCTCCTGAGACCAAATTATCTTGAAAATCTAGTAGCTTATCATAACAGGATTTCATTCACTTTCTGGAATACAGCTTGATCTTCTGTCTCTGGGCCTTTGCAGATGTTATCGCTTACTGATTCTTAAAATATAACCATAGAGTCCATAACTTCCAGAAAAGCTTTTTTGATCTTTCAACACTGGAATAAGTATTTCTGTGGTTCTCAGAGTCCCAGTTCTTTCCGATTATAGCCTTTATTACACTGTATTGCCTTTACTACACTCTATTGTAACTGTCTTCACCAGATTGTTCAAGGAACACATAAACTGTTTATTTAACAATGCCTGGTATGTGTTGGTGCTACAAATATATAAGTTGATTGAGTGAATGAGTAGGATAGAGTAGAGAGGAGCTGGTCATTCCAGGCAAGGGGAAGAGGATCAACAAGAAGTGTGCTATTGAATATTGTGGATTCTGAGAGTGGGTACAGCATTTGACTGAAGTACAATATTGAAAAGACAGCCACATCAGGGAGTACAAAGTTTATTTACTAAGAACGAGCCATTAAAGCTTTTAGAGATAAAAATAATGATGTATGTTCTCATAAATTTTGTTAAGTAATACATCTGTGCATGGGATATAACTTTTTTCTAATTCTATGTGGAGTTTCGCTCTTGTTGCCAAGGCTGGAATACAATGGTTCGATCTCAGCTCACCGCAACCTCCCTCTCCCAGGTTCAAGCGATTCTCCTGCCTCAGCTCCCGAGTAGCTGGGATTACAGGCACCCACCACACCTGGCTAATTTTTTTTATTTTTAGTAGAGACGGGGTTTCACCACGTTGGTCAGGCTGGTCTCCATCTCCTGACCTCAGGTGATCCACCCACCCTGTCTCCCAGAGTGCTGGGATTACAGGTGTCAGCCACCATACCTGGCCCTTTTTGTTGTTATTGAGACAGAGTCTCACTCTGTCACCCAGGCTGGAGTGCAATGGTGTGATCTTGACTCACTACAACCTCTGCCTCTTGGATTTAAGCGATTCTCCTGCCTCAGCCTCCCCAGTAGAAGGGATTACAGGTGCTCATCACCACGCTTGGCTAATTTTTGTATTTTCGGTAGAGACAGGGTTTCTCCATGTTGGTCAGGCTGGTCTTGAGCTCTTGATCTCAAGTGATCCACTCACCTCGTCCTCCCAAAGTTCTGGGATTACAGGCATGAACCAACACACCCAGGCTTTTTTCTAATTATTTTCAAAAATTTGCAGTACTCTTCAATGGATTAAACATATGGTGACTCCTGTCTTTTTTTTTTTTTTTTTTTTTTTAAGACAGAGTTTCGTCTGATGCCCAGGCTGGAATGCAGTGGCACAATCTCGGCTCACTGCAGCCTCTGTCTCCCAGGTTCAAGCGATTCTCATGCCTTAGCCACCCAAGTAGCTGGAATTACAGGCATGTGTCACCATGCCAGGCTAATTTTTGTATTTTTAGTAGAGACGGGGTTTCACCCTGTTGGCCAGGCTGGTCTCGAACTCCTGGCTTCAAGAGATCCTTCCCCCTTGGCCTCCCACAGTGCTGGGATTACAAATACAAGCCAATGATCCCGACCGACTCCTGCCTTTCTTTCAAGATTGTTCCTACAAATTTATGAGGAAACTTAGAAAATTTGAATGAATGCTGCGGAATGAATTGAACAACTGTCATGAAACTTTGCAGTTTGTTTTTCTTATAAATGAAACTATTTTTAAACTATGACAAAGAAAATTCAAATAAGGTAGTAAGCTAACTTACGTTTGGGGTTTTCCTTCTTATTTGTAGCTTAAAGAAAAATAAATGCTTACAGCTGTGACTTTTTTTTTCCCTCTAGTATCTCCAGAGGCGGTTGGATTTTTGTCAGCTGTTGGGGTGTTTATTATCTTGATCCTGCTCCTTTTTCTCTATATTAATAAGAAGCTCTGTTTTGAAAATGTTGGCGGGTTTCCAGATCTTGGTTCAGAATACAGTACAAGGAAGAATTCACAAGATAAAATTTGTAAGTATCATATTGCTGCTTCTGTTGTTTGTGTATCTGTACTATTATTTACTTATTTTAATATATACAATAAAAAGTTTGGTTGTGACATATAATAAACTGATATTTGAGCTATTATTCTGTAAAAGATCTACGTTAATTAAATTATGTTCCAATATCCTTCTGTTGTTCACACATCGCTATTACATACAGGTGAATTGTCTGCTACCACAAAATGTCATTTTAATTTTTTATATTTAAAATATGCTTTTGAGCCTATAATATGAGCAGATATGCTTGAGAAAGAAGGAAGTATCTTGTTACTTTATGTACCATACTTCCATTGTCCAAGTGGCTCTTTAGCGAGCTTTTCTTCCCCCCACATCCCTAGAACACTTTTGAAAGTATTCACCATTTTTCTTTACCTGCTGTTTAATTTTCAGCTAATGGGTAATTTTATTGTTTGGAGGAGGTGGTTTTACTACTAATATATCAGCTCTGATTATAAAAAATAATGTTCCACTCCCTCCCTTAGCACCATATTTTATAGTGTTACTAGATACTAGGAAAGATGAATACCATTCTCTTATGGAAACATTTTCCTTGGAGTTTCTTTCTTTCTTTTTTTCCTTTTAAATTACTACAAGAGTTTTTACAATTTTCTATTTCCAAAGACTGGTTTATAAAAATGATAGTAGGAACAAATTGGAAATTATAAAAGCAAAGGGTTAATTTAGAAGAATGTGACGAACAATAGCTGAGAAATCTTGCTTTTCAATCTGTGTACCTGTGTTGGAGATATGCTTTCCTCTTACATCTGATAACTTAAAAGGCAATAGCCCCAATTCTTATAAGAATCTGTTAGTTATTGAATTACATTCTGTGACTTTTGCATTAAGAAACTAAATAGCATTTTATACAGTTTTAATTTGGTCAAGTTTAATGCTTCTCATAATCCACTCCAGTCCTACTTTTTGATCGTTTAAAGAACTGGCTAAAAGTATCTTTTCAGCAGCCATTGGTAATTCTCTGGTTCAGCATTTCTGGTTTTTCTTTTGCTTAATGATACCTTTATATTTTTTAATTTTATTGAGCACTTCCAAAGAGCTTTTTGTTTATATGGATTATATCTATTGATATGTACCATATTAAAGTTAAAACTGAAAATTTTTAAATGTTATTTATCAATTTATTTTTTTAAATCAACAGTAAGACTATTACATGTTAATAAATAATGTTTAAATTTTTAAAAACTATTTTTCAAAACAAAAAGAAAATAGGGAAAAAATGGTGAGAAGGGTGATTTTGTTTTACACTTTTTGCAAATCTTTTTAATGACTGGCATAATGGAAGACAGCTGGATTCTCATTTCTGCTTCTGCATTCAATCTGTCATGTAGCCTCTGGATAACTACTGTATTCACTTGTGAGCCAATGAGAATGAAAAAATTAAATACCCCCTTGCTCTTACTGTAAAACTAGTCATGACCTTGAAGATCCCTTGAAAATGTCTCAGGGACCTTTATTTAACTGAATCTTGTTTTTCTGTCACTTATTAAATAGGAATGATTATATTTATCTCCTAGAATCACTGTAAGATCAAGTAGGATAAAATGTGTCAATTACAGTGCCTTACATGTAGTAGCTACTCAGTAGATGTCCACACCTCCTCTCCCCTGTTCTTACCACTATGTAAAATTGTTTAGATATTTTTCTTGAATATTTTTCTTAATTTGAAATGATACTGGTAGTTCATTAATAAGATAGGGTAGTTCCCTTACATAGATTGTTAATAAGTAACTAAAAGTACATAATAAAAATCCTTTTTATGCTTCTTTAAGGTATAGAATAAAAACTCAATAGTGTTTGAGGGAAATATATTGTCTTGCTGCTGTTATAATAGCTGTGGAGTGGGAAAAAATGTCATTACGTTTAAACCAAATGGTTTGATTTTTTTCTTGTTTCGGAAGAGTCTTCAACATATTTCTTTCAATGCATAATGTATTTACAGAAAGATTAAAAGCTATAATGTGAATTGTTAATATTGAGCTGATGAATAGCATCATTTAAGTAAATGTTCAATTCAAGTTCCAAAATGGTTGATATTTTGAGAAGAGAAAATTCCATTATTGCACCTTTTAGGAACGAGGAATTAGAAAATGGCATTTTTCAGAGATTTCCAACAGAATTTGCCTTCAGTGTCATCTCTGGTAGACACAGTCAGTAGTGCTGTAGATGATTTGACCACTGCTGTTGGGGAGGTCAGCTATGCTTTAACTGACTCAGTTGCTGAGCAGGTAACAAGTATGATAAGTGGCTTTCACCCAGAAGAGGAAAGCTTTGCAGCAGAAGAAACTGTAGACACTTCTAAACAAAAAAATGCCGGGTTAACAGAAGTCTCCCAAAACACTAATTGTCAGAAAACACAATCCAGTTTAGAGCACAGAGCAAAGCAAATAAATACTTGTAATACTTCAGTTTCACAAAAGCAAGATCAAGGAATACATGAAGAAAGAGTATTTAAACATGTTAATGATAGGCAGCAGACTCTATTGGAGGATCAAGACACTGGTAATACTGGTGATTCTTCTTTGAAAGGCTGCATGAATAATGGTGGGATATCAGTTGCCAAACAGAATACAAGGGCTGGATCTCCTTGTCAAGAACTTGAAAGTACTGACAGATGTAAAACAATTGGACTAGGAATCTCCAGTAATGGTAAGAATGATTTAAAAGAGGTAGGATATCAAGAAATGAAAGGAAATCAGAAGAATGCCAACGGAATAAACAAATTGTATGAGCAAAAGAAATACGTTAGTACAGATAATCGTAAACAGGAAGAATATACTAAATCTCGACATGTATTTTTGGGAAGAGATCAAGAGAATATGGGGCATTTCAATAAATACAAGCATCTTCCTGATTTAGGGCATTCAGAGCATTTAAAGTAAGCCAAAAAATGTATTAAAAATAAAGCATCCAAAGGGAATGCGCGTTCAGGAAATGAATGTTCTTTAAAACATATTTCGACAAGCAATAGGCATATGACACAGAAATCCATTATAAAGAAGACATACATCTAGCACCATCAACTGATTCTAAAGATAAGTTATCTGGGAAAATTGAAGAACAAATAAGTTCAAAGAAATACTGCAAAGTGAAAGAAGACATAAACCCAAGGAAAACTGGGGCCATTTCTGCCAAGAAAGGAATAGCAAAGACTAAAAATGAAAAATATTCTAATATAATGCCAGAAAAAGTTGAGGTCTCTTAATGTTGGTGTGAGTGGTTAAATTTTCTCTTGATTTTTAAAATTATTAAAACGTCATCCAAATTTCTCAGCTTTCGTATTCATGTGTCTAAATTTAAGATGTTCTTGAATCCTTTTACTGGGAGACATTTTTAAAGTCATTCAGTATTTTTTCTAAAATCATTTCAAGAGCATTCATGTTATTTGTACCACCAAGTATTGTCCCTGGTCCCTGCATTATTTGGCCAATTTTTCAGCAGCCCTAGTTTTTCTTAATGTCCAATTACAACCAGAAACTTCATAGTTTTCTTACATGCTTTATTTGGAGTTTATTTGATGTGCTGTAGTTGCTTTGAAATTTTTATATAACTAACTCCGAAGCCCCTTATACAATATTGCTCTTTGCATCTATCCTAATAAGAATTTATATCAAACGTTTAATTTTTTCCTGGAGAGCAATAGATGTTATTTTATTCAATAACATGGTTCAGGATACATTTTTAATCATTTTGCCCATACATTAAAATTTTTATATTACTGCCCCATTTACAATAAGTATACATGAATAATCTATTATTATTCATGAGTTCTCTTTATAGAATTAGGATTCTAATTAAGCATTTATAGTTTTCAATCACAGTACTTGTGATAATTTTCAAAACATTACTAGCCGTTCATACTGCTAATAATTACTTCTGGTAATCTCTTAGTTACATCCATTTATTGCTGATTTGATCACAAGGCCAAAAGTACACTGGCTTTTGTTTATAAAATATACATCTGGAATTTTTCTATAAATTCATACTCATAAAATAACAAAAAGCCAAGTAGCAGTAACGAGGAAGATTTTTCAGTTCTGCTATGACTATATACATAATAGGGATCTGCTATTTATCGATTATATGAATGGTTTTACAGTGATATAGGAGAGGCTAATCCAAGACAGATGCACTAACTTAAATGTCAGTTTTTGAAAATGTATCCATTTTGGAATCTGTTTTTCTAGCAGCTTTTTTATTATCAGATTTAGTGATCTTTGGTAGGCCTGGTTTAGTTCTGGTAGCCTTACTGCTTAAAGTAGCAAAAAATTGAAAATAATGTAATGGTTTACATATTATTTTATTCAGACTATAGTGGTAGAATAGACACTAGTAATTAATACATTACAAGTAGTATGTAAGGTTTTTAATTTTTTAAATTTGTTTTCATTAAGAAGCATGCTAGTACCTAAAGAAACCAAATATTTCTCACATATTCCACAATATAGTCAGTACTAAACTTACACAGCCGATGTTCCCAAAATCATTTCAAAAGTTGTTTGACCCATAGATTAACCCTTCATTTAGCTGAACTGTATGTAATATTACTGGTACCTGGTATTCTAGGTTCTGACATAGGCTTGATAAGGTATAGAAAAAGGAGGAAGGGTTTTCTTCTCTGTTTCTAATTGCAGGTTACTTTAGGTAATGTTTTTCAATAGGTGAAGTTCGACCACAGACTAGTTACCCTCCTAAGGAGACTCAGAACCCTCTCTTGCTTTAAGATCCCGACCGTGGTATCCCACAAAGTGATAACAGCTCTGCACTGGGAGTCAGGGGCCTTATAAGCTCTGTCATCTCAGTGTTTTCTAATAGTATTTTCTGCAACAACAGAAAAGTTTTACATACCTGCATTGTTCCATACAGTAACCACTAGACACGTGGCTGTTGAGTACTTCAAGTGTGGCTGATAGCATGGAGAACTGGGCTTTAATTTCTGTTTAATTTTAATTAGTTTAAATAGCCACATGTGACTATTGGCTACATATTGGGCAAGCATTGTCACAATATGTGACATTTGGAAATAGTGACTGGTTTGTGGACTTATTTTACTAATTTAAAAACTGGGACTAGACTAGATGATATCTAAGTTCCTTCTGACTCTAAACAATTAGTTTCTGTCCTGTATTTATAAAATTACTTGTTCTGTAACTCCCACTCAAATTTCGACCTTGATTTTTTACTACAGATGATCTTAACTGATTATAAAGAGAAAAATAATCAGATTGAACTAATGAATGTTAACTACTGCAGTCTTTTCACCTTTCTAGAATTGTTTAATAATTCTAAGAAAATTACACCATTGTGCAGTTTCAAAATGTTTACCTTTTTTAAAAACTGGTAATAACTAGTGCTTTTTAGAACAATGTAAAATTTACACTCCCTGAAAGTTTTGTTTGAAAGTTAAATGTATTTAAGTAAAGTTTTCCTAGATTTCTACCTTTCACAAGCAGGAAGTGTTAACAGTTTGGTGTATATCCTTCTAGATATTTTTGTCTGTGCATACCTACACTGCATTATGTGTGTGTACATGCCACATGTGTGTGTATGTATATTTTTCAAATGGGAATATAATTACAACTTCTACTTTTTAACCTCCTTTTTTCTCATAGCATGATATAGTAGTTATTCTTTCCCTGAGAGTTCTTTTACGTTCACATCCTCAGTTTAAATGACTGCATAATATATCATTGAATAGATATAATTTATTTAAACAAAGCCCACTGATGGACATTTAAATTATCTCTTTTATCATTAAATACAGTACAGTGAATCATCTCAAAAATACATCTTTATTCATCTGTTAATTTATTAGGCTGAATTTTTAGAAATAGAATTGGTAAATTCCTGGAAAAGGATCAGATTATGCAGATTTAAAAGTTTAACATGTTTTGCCAAATTGCTCTCTAGGAAAGTAGTATCAGTTATAATTTCACCAATAGTGTATACCTGTCCATTGCTGTATTTTACTGATAGCACTGAGGATTGTCAGTTTTGAAAATTTTGGCCAAAATGAGAACCAGAAATGTGTGTTTTAACATGAATTATTTGAACCAGATCCATATGTACTGGCAATACTTAGAACTTAATTTGTGTGTTACTTATCCTTAAAAAAAATGTAAAATGGTAAGTATTATAATTTCCTTTATATGTAACATGGCTGAAAAATCCCTTTGACTAACAAACATTATTTATATAATAGAATATACAAACTGATCTTTTTCTGTTAAAACATAAAAATCTAAAGCTTGAGCTGCTTATGTGAAAAAATTTTATTTCTCTAAATCTGAAAATTCAGGTTGTATATATATATGTATGTGTGTGTGTGTGTGTATTTGTGTATCTATATACATGTGTGTTTATATATATAACTTCAGCAAATTTTTCATACTTTATTGTGTTAACATTATCATTTGATGGGCCCAGCAGGGCTAGGTGATGGGAGGGAAATTTTTTTTAATTACTGTTTTTTCTTCATATCATTCCAAATAGATAATTCTTACATGGACAAAGATGAGCATGGTTCACCCTCTGAAAGTGAAGATGAAGCACTGGGTAAATATCATGAGACCTTATCCAGAACACACAATTCCAGACTACCAATGGCAGATTTTAGGCAAAAGAACTATGCTTGGGAAACAAGGCAGAAATACAGTCCTCTATCTGCAGAGTATGATGGCTACAGTAGTGAAGCATCAATAGATGAAGGTAAGATGGGTTGTTTTATTTTTTTACATGACACACTATAGTATTTGATTACTTGTGCCTGAAATTCTAGGAATCTGTGGCCGCAGCATAAACAAGAGAGCACACACAGTAGAGTCATATTTCTGGGAATGTGATTTATTCAAATTCATATCTTTGGGCTCAGGCCAAAAATCAAACCAATACCAAAACACTCAAAAGCAAAACACCAAATAATTTATGTAATGTGATAATTAGAGCTCTTATTTCACAGTGAACATATGCTTAACAAGCATGATATGGAAGATGTGAATTTGCTGTTCTCTCATATGGAATCAGTTTCTCTATACCTGTTATAGGAACTGATAGAGTTTAAATCTCCCAAGGTGTTGAATATGATTTCAATGTGTAAATGTATGCTGTTTCATTCAATATGGCCCCTAAACACCAGCCAAGTGTTGCACGTGGCACACAGCGGAAGAAATGGTAATCTGTTTGTGCAGAAGGGAAAACTGTCTGAGATGAATTTATTGAGAGCTGGTACTATATTAGGCTTTAAAGGCAATTTAAGGGATTTTCGGGGATTTTAGTAATTTCAAGGATTATTTATCTCTAACTGATTTTGTTATATGTGCTGAAATTGACCTTTGAACTCAACCTGTGTAGATGTCAGTCCACTTACATGTGTTTTTATATCTTTCTGTGACATAAATGAGACATGTTTTTGCCATTAATTAAAGCATATTTATATCTACATTTAAATAAATTATTCACTTGCTTAACAGAATGTATGGCTACTCATCATGATTATTATGTTTATACCCAGATATGAGAGAAAGAATAATACATCCTATATATCATTTTTATCATTATACATAAACAAAAGCTATCCTTGATTTTGTAGCTCTGACTAATTTTTTAGGGCCTATTACTATTGATGACTTAAAGTCTCATCCCAGCATGTACAGTTGTCAAAGGGTCTAAATCGTCTATTACTGTATTTGGCTTCATGCCAACTAAAGATTAATGCACCTCGTGTCTGCTGATAACACAGATATAATAATAAATTAATCAAATACTGAGTGATTACTATATGGTGATTCTGAGATGCAAGGGAAGAAATAAATAGTCAACATGTATTTTACCCTCAAAAATACATTTTAGTACTAAGGAAAACAAGACATGTGCTTACTAATTTAATTATATAATGCAAAGCAGTAAAACCAGTCCCCACATTTTGTACACCTTTGGTACATGAATAGTAGAGCAGAAAGAGAATGGGTTTTGAGATCTGGTCCTAGATAACATTCTGGTCATATCTTTTAATGTATTAGCTGTGAAACTTTTGGCAATATAGTTCATTGTATTTAGATTTCTTTCATTGTCTATAAAATATGAATAATACTGAACTGGTAGGGTTGCCATGAAGATTAAATGATAAATGTGGTACGGTTTTAGCATAGTGTCTGATAGCTAATAGGTAAGTGATCAGTAAATGTAGTTGATTATAATGGTAGTGAAAATAGTGATGGTCATGAGCAAGCCCTGAGTGTGCATTTCCTTTTTGCAGGTTCATTTAGGATTTATTTTCTATTCATTTCTCTTTCCTCTCACCCCAGCACCCCTCTGCTGTCTCGATTACTTCTCTGTAGTTCTGTTAGTCTAGCATGACTTTACAGACTATGGAGAGAGCAGTGAGGAGAGAGGTACAGCCTAGGTGCTTATTCTATTCTTACCCTAACCTCTGCAAGTGGTCCAGTGTCCCAGAATCACCTTCTCACTGTGTTTTACTCTTATATTTAGGACCTGTCCTGTACTTTTTTACACATTTCCACCCTAAATTATTTGATGAAACACTCAGAGTAGACTAATTTTAGGCATTCTGAGGTTAGATTTATTTATTTCTTAAACATGAAAAGCAAAGGCATTCTGAGATTAATTTATATCGTAAACATGAAAAGCTTTTGTGAACCTTTTTATGTGTCACACACTGTTAGATACTGTGGTTATGAAGATCATAAACTTTTTTCTCTCAAAAAGCCTGTAAACTGGAGGAGGAAAATCAGTGAATATGTTTGTAATATAATATGGTGAGAGGTCTGTTAGTCACATGAGCAAAGTGCAGTAGAAATATCAAGAAGGAAAAAAAGAAGATAAAACTTAAAAAAAAAAAAGAAAATGAAAAAAGAAATAAAGAGTAGGAGGTGATTTTGATTTGGGGAGGTAGGAATCTGAAGAAGTCTAATGGGATCTAGGTGAACTGGATGTGAGCGAGAATTATTTCAATAAGCATGGAATAGGGCTTTCATGCAATCATGAATCCAAAAGAAAGTGTATTTCAGTGCCTCTAACTTTCGAATTTTGTTTGAAAACAGGGCAAGTAATAGGACTGAATGCCTTGCTCAGGAGTTTGAATATTGTCTTATAGGAAATGTAGAGCCGTTTTGAGGGTTTTTAAGCAGGAGAGTATGATAAAATTTAGAGAATATTTCAGGGACAGAGAGAAATCCACTTGACTCCAACATAGGTGCATCTATACACATACATCTGAGAGAATACAAGATAAAATTGAAAAGAGAGATGAGGTCTAAGGCCTGAAGTGCCTCCTGACTAGAAATATAGGATTTTATTTGTTTGCCAGTGAGAATTTGCTGAAGAGTTTTTTACTAAGGAAACATAATCAGTGTTGTGCTTTAGAAAGATTAATTTAGCGGCAAGCAGATTATCAGAAAAGATACTCGTTAAGGAGATCTTTGGGGTAGTATATGTGGAAAATGATAAAAGTCTGAATTACAGTAGTAGCAATAGAAATATAAGAGGATAGGAGAGATATTATTGAGGCAGAACTTACTGGATTTAGAAACTGAAGGTGTTTGGAACATTTGGAAGAAGAAAGGAAGCATCCGAGACGACTGATTTCCATCATGTGTGATGAGGACAATGACGAAGTCATTAATATGAAATCCAGAGAGGGCTCTGTGTTTGGTTGGAAGTGAGCACTGGGTAAGAGATATGGGAAGTGATTTTACGTATGTGCTAAGGCAGGATATTGAAGCAGTTGGAAATGGCTATCAAGCTTGTAATCATGAATGCGTTTGAGGGAGAAGTTTTCAGATCATATATGCTTAGAGAATAGAAACTATAAACATGAATTAAATTGATGAAGGAGAAGGTGTAGAGAGAAAATGTCACAAAATCATTTCCTTTGACAGGAGAATTAAGGTTGTCATGTAAAGAATCAAAGAAACAGTAAAAAGAGATAAAGAGGAGAATCAGGAGAATGTTATATTTTATCAGCCACGGAAGAAAAGTTTTAGAAGACGAAGGAAGGCAGAGTGGTTGGGGAGGGCGGTAATTCAGATTAAACCCCTTTGTCCAGTAGAAGTTGATCACTCATTTTCAATTGGAGTTTTAGGGGAGTAATAAGGAAGTCAGACTGAATGTTGTTAAGGAGAGGATAAGTGGTAAGGAAGTGTACATTTGCTGCCTACACTTTCTTACCACTTACTCTGTCCTTATCAACTTTGAGAGTCAGAGGGGTAGTTGAGGGGTTTTGTGTGTAACCCAGCTGTACACCCTCTCCCTCCCGCCTACTGACACTCTCCTCTGGTATATATTTGGGAAGGACGGTGATTTGCATCTCCACCTGGTGGTTGCCCCTTGGCATAGCTGCCTCTGCAGAAACTGCTATTTGGTGACTGATCACCCACATAAGAGAACTGCTGGGTACAGTTCTCTTGGTAGACTTCATTCATATTCCTGTATGAGTAGAAAATAAATGACACACAAGCAAAGAGATGAATAGAGTAAGTTACACTTCTTACTGCTCTGATATTTCAGTCCGCATTTGACCAGCACACAAGTTTATAAAGGGTAGACTTGACTAATGTGAGTTAACTAAAGGGAATCACAAGGTAGAAGGAAAAAAAAATACATTTTTTACATGGCATAGTATTTACCTCATTAATGCTAGTAAGGAACCTTTAGTCCATTTCTCAACACCCTAAGTAATTCCAGTTGTAAAGCTTTGGAACAGCCAATTTTGAAAACAAATCTGCAGGAGTAGAGAAGATAAGAGAGGACCTGAAGAGGGATTAGGAAAGACCAGTGCAAGAGAACTTTCACCAGGTAGTGAGGACTGCCATTTATTGAGTTTCTGCTGTGTGCCTCACTCTGTTTCTGTTATGCTGTCATGTTTAATCTTCATTGCCATGTATTGTGGTAGGTAAGATTCTACAGAATTGAAATGACTTTAAGTTGATTTTTTTTTTAACCCAAAATCACACAAGACAAAATCTATGCTTGTCAGGTTGACAGCAAAATTAATGTTTTTTGGCTTGCATTAGGTCATCACTGCTACTTTAGTATTCTCCCTAAGTCTCTTTCAGACAAGATGAACCCCTTCAGTTGGTCCTTTAGAGCAGGTTATATGTTATAAATTTGAAATACACATATTCCAGAAAAAGTAAGAAAATGTGATGGCATATTTGTTGATCATATTTTCTCCTCTAGGTGGCCAAAATCTTCTATTTTTTTTTTTTTGGAACTACAAAAGGGATAATATCTGTAAGAAATTTTTGTAGAAAAAGAAACATTAATTTATCAAATCCTTTTGTTCACAATTTTAATTTATTTTTACTGTGTTGTGCTTAAACTTAAGGATATCTTCTGATAAACCTCTTTTATTTTAAAAAGGTCAGTATCAAATATGGTTCGTGGATATCTCTAATTGATGAGCTAGCCCAACCTCTGAAATTTCATTCACACTAATTAGTACTTTCTGTTTTTATATTAGATAGGAGAAGCTTATTAAAGATGATTCTATATGAAGATCAAGTTCAGTATAAAATTACTAGAATATCTTTTGTTATTTATTAGCTTTTTATTATTCATTTACCATAGAGATTACATAGCTATATTTATATATTATGGAAAGCTGTGTTATTAAATTTACATTATTTATTTTTGGGGCAAGTTAATGTAAAACACCATTGAAAAATAATTTTCAGCATCAGTTATGTCTTAGGGTGTATAGCTTATACACACACACACACACACACACACACACACACACACACACCCGTCATTTTCTTTATTATAGCTATACCATGTTAACTTAGATGTTATCTTAAAATTAAGACTACCATATTTATCCCTTTTATTCATATTTTACTTTTATAATAATTTAATATTTAAGAGTAATAGATTATTTGTTTATATTTACTTGAAGTCCATTTTAACTATAAAAACTTTAATTAAAAAAAAATTACTGATAGCCAGCTGTTGACTGGAAGCTTTACTGATAATATAGTTAATTAATGCATATTTTTAATGTTATTTGTGTTATATGCTGTATTATTACAGTAAAGTAAGCTCAAAAAAAGAAAATGTTATTAAGAAAATTATAAGGGGACTGTGTGCAGTGGCTCATGCCTGTAATGTCTCTACAAAAAATTTTTAAAAACTAGCCGAGCATGGTGTCCCATGCCTGTAATCTTAATTACTCGGGAGGCCGCGTCGGGAGTCCACTTAAGCCCAGTAGTTTGAGGTTACAGTGAACTATGATCATGTCACAACACTCCAGCCTAGGCAACAGAGTGAGACCCTGTTCCTAAAAAAAAAAAAAATAATAATAAAGAAAAGAAAATATATTTATTGTTCATTAAGTGGATGTGGATTATCAAAAAGTCTTCATTTTTGACTTCATGTTGAGTAGGCTAAGGAGGAAGAAGGGGTTAGTCTTGCAGTCTCAGGTGTCAGAGATAGATGAAAATCTGTTTATAACTAGATTCTCACAGTTCAAACTCCTGTTCAAAGGTCAACCATACATGGTTTATTTAGATTTTTGGTAAACTTTTTTCTTAATTTCAGATTTTTATTTATGAACATCTCTCCTCTAAGGAATTCTTTATCGTGTGTATATTTTTAAATATGGCCAATTTGAAGGGGAAATAATCTTGACTCATTTTACTGCATCTTTGGTGTTTTGGAGATCTTTTTATGTGATGGGATTAATTCCTCCTGATAATGTAGAATTTTATTTTTTACATCTACAGTATTTAGTTTTCTCTTTTTCTTCCTTATTGTGATACAATATATACAGCACAAAACTTACCATTTTAAAAATGCTTAAATGTACAGTTCAGTGTCATTAAGTATATTGACATTGTTGTACAACCATAACCACTATTCCATCTCTAGGATTTTTTCGTCATCCTAAATGGAAACTCTATTCCCATTAAAAAATAACTCTTCATTCTCCTATCCCAGCCTCTGATAACCAATATTCTACTTTGTGTCTCTATGGATTTGACTACTCTAGGTAGCTCATATAAGTGGAATCATATTGTATTTGTCCTTTTTTGTCTCACTTATTTCAGTCAGCATGATGTCATCAAGATTCATCCATGTTGTAGCATGTATCAGAATTTTTTACTTTTTTCCCTTCAATTTAAAATTGTGGTAAGGTACATATAACGTAAAATTTATCATCTTAACCATTTTTAAGTGTACAGCTCAATAGTTTGCAGTCCTGTTGTTGTGCACCATCACCACTATCCATCTCTAGAACTCTTTTTCTCTTGGAGAGCTGAACTTCATACCCATTTAAGCAACTTTCCATTACCCCTTCTCCAACCTTGGCAGCTACCATTCTACTTTTTGTTTCTGATTTTAACTACTCTAAGTACCTCATATAAATGGAATCATACCCTATTTGTCTTTTTGTGACCAACTTATTTCAATTAGCATAATGTCCTCAGTTTCATCCATGTTACAGCATGTTCATCCTTTTTAAAGATGAATAATATTCTGTTTTGTGCATGTGCCATATTTTGCTGAACCATTCATCTGCTGGTGGACACTTGTACTGTTTCTGTTTTAGCTGTTGTGAATAATGCTGCTGTGCACATGGGTGTACAAACACCTCTTTGAAACTCTTCTTTCAGGCCTTTTGAGTATGGACCCAGAAATGAAATTGGTAGATCTACAGTAATTCTATTTTTCATTTTTTGAGGAATTGCCATACTGTTTTCCACAGTGTCTATACTATTTTACATTTCCCCCAGTAGTATACAAAGGTTCCAATTTCTCCACCTCCTAACCAACTCTTATTATTGTCTGTTTTTTCAAAATAATAGCCATTCTAATAGGTATGAGGTGATATCTTACTGTAGCTTTGATTTGCATGTCCTTAATTAGTGGTGATACTGAACATCTTTTCATGTGCTTATTGGCTTTTTGGAGAAGTGTCCAACTCCTTTGCCAGTTTGGGAATCGGGTTGTTTGTTGGTTGGTTTTGAGTTTTAGGAATCCTCTATATATTCTGGATATTAATCTCTTATCAGATATATAGTTTGGAAATATTTTTCCCATTCTGGGTTGGCATTTTTTACTTTGTTGATAATATCTTTTGATAGACAAAATGTTTTAATTTTCATGAAGTCCGCCTTGTCTATTTTTTGTCGTTGTCTGTGCCTTTATTGTCATATCCAAGAAATCTGCCAAATTCAATGTTTTGAAGCTCTTTCCCTATGTTTTCTTCTAAGAGTTCTGTAGTTTTAAGTCTTATAATTATGATGTGATCCATTTTGAGTTATTTTTATTTATGATATTAGGCAACAGTTCAGTTTCATTCTTTTACATTTGGATATCTGGTTTTCTCAGAACATTTGTTGAAAGGGTTCTTCTACATTGCATGGTCTTGGCTTCCTGTCAAAAATTATTTGACCATATATGCCAGGGTTTATTTCAGGACTCTCTGTTTCATTCCATTGGTCGATATGTTTGTCTTTCGCCAGTACAACAGTGTTCTGATTACTGTAGCTTTATAGTACATTTTGAAATCAAGAAGTTTGAGTCCTCCAGCTGTTTCTCTTTT